>JAQFZW010000255.1:0-78677 GCA_034687055.1 Heteromurus nitidus
TATCCCTTCATTGTCTTGCTCGCCCACGTCGACAGCACTCGCAAACCAATCTTCCAAATGTCGTTTTCGCAGGTTAATAATAAGAGGCTCTTGTTGCTGATCAGGAAGGGGTTGTGGGGCGAGCTCTACTGCTTCTTCGAGCTCATGAAGGAAATACGCTTCAAGAGAAACACTTGCGCCACTGCCACCTGGTGGAGCTTCCACTTGCATGACTTGAGCAACGAGAGAGTCACTCAAACCAGCGTCTTGGAGTGGTTTTCGAACCCTTGTTGAGAACATAATATCCCTAACCACGTCCAGCGACGGTTGTGCTTCAATCTGATCGGCATGCAATTCAGCTTTTTGTCGCGATTCTCCTTCGACACGCCCACCAAAATATAATGTGTGGAGGCTTGACAGGATCGACCATAAGTGTTGTCTTTCTTCGCACGTCGAAATTACGCCCTCCTCATCTCCATCGAAGAGCATCTGTCGAAGCGCTGGCAATCTCGTCAAAATGCACAAAACAAACAAAAGAGGTGGAGACGAACGAGAAAGCGGCATGTTGGTGTGGATAGTCTTGAGGCGTGGGAAGTAAACCCCCTTGGCGTCGTTGATCATGGAGATCGTGTCCCTGTTCGCACAACCACACGTATCCCCAATGACGTCGTGAACTTGAACGTTGAGTTCAACGAGGGACGACGAGAAGGCTCCTGAGATCCCTCTCATCAAGTTCAGCAGCATTGTGCAATGATGTGTTCCAACATGCAACAACTCGACTGCTAACCGCTCCAAGCATGGCGCCATCACACTGGAATGGAGTTTCTGAAGATGGTCGTCATAATTCCAAGGGGCAATGTCCCGAGACGCAATTACTTTCAAGTTCTTGAGGTTCGGAAATACAAACGGGTCGATGCGGTCGTTTGTTTGAGGGAGAAACAGGTCTTCGTCCAAGCACTCCAAAGTCTGGAGCTGTGACCCGTACGACCTGAAGAGAAACTCGGTGATCGCAGGAACACTCTTATCGAACCTGAGCGTCAGCGAAGCTAGTTTTGGTAAGAGGGGACGCGGACCATTCCAGTATTCTGTGCATCTGCTGCTGGTATCCATGATCGTTAGAGAGCGCAGATTTGGTAAAAAACTGAGCATTCTGCCCACGTACTTTGGAGATAGATCGAGTTTGACGTTTGGGAGATCGCACCAAGCAGCAGGACTGCTAACGAAGTAAACGAGATGTGAGATGTGAGCTCCAAAATCTCTCAGAATTTCGTGGAAATAATTGCATGATTTGAGCGAGTCGGCGAGATATGAGTAGTTCTGGCCATGGCGTTCCACAATTTCATCGGGGTTGAGCACCTCTTCGGAGTCCGCGTTCGTGTTGGTTGCGTATGTAGTGTAAAATAGAACGGCTGCTGTCGGGAATGGACTACCAATCCACTTTTTAGTTGTCAAATCTAGGAACGCATTAGGATTATTAAGTTCCCTATAATCAAACCGCGTCCAGCCACTGGTTGGGAGACCTCGGAAGTTAAACTTCACTACCGAATTGTATCCATGTTGAATGTGAGGATTCCAAGCTGGAACTTGATCATTTAACCTGTCCACACCAAGTTTCCAGGTCCTACATGCAAGCCTGCAGTTCAGCACGTCTTCACGCGATAGTCGCTTTACGACAAACGGAAGGACCTGCGAAAGAAATTTGACACAAAACACCACGTATCTTAATATTATATGATTTTTATGAAGAAGAAATGAAATTGAAAAAATATTATTATTACTCACCGAGCTAAACATAAATTCCGATTTCTTCGTCCACAACACTCCATCCCACAAGTTCGACACTCTCCTGCAGCTCACCAACGTTTCCGGTTCATACTTCAAAATATTAAAAATCTCATCCAGAACCTGTACAATTACATGCGAGTTGGGAGAGATGTTTTATGTTTTAACCAAGATATAGATTCTTCAGAGAAATTAACTCAATAATTTATATTATTAAATATTACTTACGAGTTCGGGAAGGCGATTGACATAGTTTTTTGTGGCACTATTTCCTGGGTTTTTATGGTTTTTTATTCTTTCGGCAGTACTCATATTGTCGTTTGTGGACGACGGCGTCGCCTCAAGATACGCGTCCACTTATATAATGTGTTGTTCAAAAATGTGTTTTATTAGGATTCTTCGCATCAGCACCACCACCACCAAACACAAACTGAACAAGTTTAGAGTAAATATGTATGTATAAAGTCATTATCCATAAGATATTTTACTGAGCCGTAGACGGTGGCATGAGAGGAGCGAATGTGTAGAGCACCTCAGATTCAGCGATAAAGGTATATGTGCAGGTCTCATAATTCCACGGGTACTAAGTGAAGGATTCAAAAACCTTGTGAAATTGCATACAAAATTCCTTTGTTCGACCCTACTTCTAATTTTAACCCTTACAAGTTTAAGCTCTTTTCAATACTTGTACCAAAACATATAGAGAATATATATGTCCAATGTCCAATCTCCAATGTAGCTTCGCTGGGCAATGCAACAAAGTCTCCCTCCCAGCATAATCCCAAAAATTTCTTGTGTGAAAATGCATTTCATACAAAAAATATGACCAATTCCAGGAAACAAGGGTTTTGTTTTCTCAACTCTAAAATCTAAATTTTCAACCCTTTTACAATTAATAAGAGTTTATACATATAGCCTGTCAGCCCATAGTTGTTCTATGTGTCAACCACGAACTATTCATGAATGCATGCACTTCGATATTTTTATCTACGCAGGTTTTATGCCCGGACTGAATATTATGTGGTGCTTATGGTATATATAGAGACTGGCGACGACGTCTGTTTATTTATTATTTATTTATTATCAATTTACACTGACAATATTTTATTTTTACACGCATACTATTTTTTTTATGAAACGGATCACAGAGGACACTTAGAATTCGTCATAATTGTTGTAATTTATTTTGGAGATACTATATGGCTTGTAAACCTTTCCATCATTATATTTTGGGCATTGCTCATCCGGACGCAGAACAAAAAAGATGATGATCCAAATAAACAAAACGTATAAATGTGTATAAGTGTGTTAGGGGGAAATGTCAGTTTTGTGGAAACCGACGTCACTAAAAAATTACTAGAACACGTAGCGCGTAACAAACTTGATTTGACACACTGAGCAAGCATACAAAAACATATACACACCGAATATATCTTTCTTTAGCATAAAGAATGCTATTGAATATGATTTATTTTATTTTAGTATCACGGAAAAATGCATTTAACAAATTTTTACATGCTTTTCTACCATTTTTTTCTGCGAGAAAATGCATGCTCCCGTAAAAATTGCATGTAATAAAAAACGCGTCATCATCACCAAAAGCGCTATGAAGAACGAGCACATATGTACATATATTTTGTGTGGGTATATATCATGCATTTACGGATAAGAGAATATGTTTGCAAAAAAGACGTGTGACAATAATTGTGAAGGCATATTTGTGGAGCAGCAAGAGCCCCATCCGAGACTACCCCAGATCCGGGACGAGGAAATACCAGAGTGTGAAGATGAAGTGAAGTGTATTGTAGAAGGATATATATTTACGCATGACACAGATTGCTCTCGTAAAAGGAGGAAGAAAAAAAACTTGTTATATAGAACTTTACGTACACGAGAGCGATATATACACACACGTTCAGAGATGATGCTGTGAAGATGTGACGTGCTTATATCTTTTTTATCCATCCTCCTTCTCCTGGATCATCTGTGTGTAAACATTTTTTTGTGCAATAATGTGACGAGTTCGCAACTTGTAAAAAAAGATTTTTTTATGAAGTTTAATATTTTGTAAAAAAAAATATTTAAAAAATATATAATGTCGCATAGCGGCGACAAGACCATCATCACGCCTGTGGTATCGTCAGCGTCGCCTCCGTGCGTGTCTCCGTCGGGGTCGACCTCGTCGTCGTCCTCCTCATCGTCAGCGTCGACGTCGTCATCATCATGCTCTTCCTCCAGTAAAGTGGTGGTGGGTCAGGTGCCGCAGACAAGTGGTACTACTGGGGTGGTCGTCACAGTGCCACAATTGTTGGTGGCGTGCACCTGCCCGAGCTCGGTGCACAACGTGACGGAGACGACGCGCTACTCGCAGTGTCCCGTCTGCCTGCTCAAGTTCGACCTGGACAGGCTCCCGCTGGCGCTATCCTGCTCGCACACCATCTGCGTCCAGTGCGCCCACCTCCTCGTCCCAGGGATCAATGAGAATAAGAGCCTTGGGGTGGTCAATTATCCGCTCTTATGCTTCCTTGACTACAGGCTGGATGTTGGCGGTGGTGGGGGGATCGCTGAGCAGTCGCCTGTGATTCGCAGTTTGTGTGGAGTGGCGAGGCTCGTCAAGCAGCACACTGTGTCGAGGTCAATTCACAGGAAGTCGGTGGTGCTCATCAACTCGCTGACGCCGGGGTGCGGGAGACTAGTGAAGCCCATCAAGAGTTTGGGGGAGAGGTGTCTCGTCGAGCTGACCAGCTCCTGCTCCCACCTCAGTCACTACCACGCGCAGCAGCAGTTGTGGGCAGCGATTAGGGCGAGGGCGTGCCAGTTCATGGGGCCAGCGATGCAGGACGAGGCGCTCAAGCTGGTGCTCCTCGCTCTCGAGGATGGGTCTGCGCTATCCAGGAAGGTCCTTGTCATGTTCGTAGTACAGAGGCTCGCTCCTCAGTTTCCGCAGGTACACAGCTTTTAAAACCAAACTACTTGAGAGAGAGGATTATATATATTCGAATTAATATGTTTCGTTTTGAACACTGTTTAGGCGTCTAAAACGTCAGTGGGTCACATTGTGCAGCTGCTGTACCGCGCTAGTGCTTTCGACGTGCAGAAGCGACCTGGCAACTCGAGCCTGATGACGCTCAGACCCGAGTTCAGGAACTACGAGGCGCTACGGCGCGAGCACGACACGCAGATCATGAAGATCGGGCTCGACGCGGGGATCAGGTTCACCCCAGAGCAGTGGAGCAGTCTCCTGTATGGAGACACCAGTCAAAAACCACTTATGCAGAGCATCATTGGTGCGGGATAATCTTTTTCACTGCTTAAATATTTAAAAAAAACGTTAAATAATTATTGTCAACTTAATTGTCCTGTGTTTCCACAGACAAGCTGCAGTCGCCGCAGACGTTCCCCGAACTGCTGAAGGAGTACAAGGTGAGTGTGCAGCGACTGAGCAACCCGGACTCGCAGTTCCTTGTGTCGCTCCACCCACACTTCAACGTGCTCGCCATGATCGACGTGAATGCAGGTGAGTGTGTCTTACATATTGTTTAAGAACACCAACGTTTTAAACGACTTGATTATTAAAATATTTTGTTGTTGTTATGTTTGTCGTCCAGACCCTCCAGAGAGTCCCCCACTGTCGCTTCTGCTAGACTCTCTGCACGCAGTCTTGCTAGGTCTCGTCACGTTCACCGCGAACAGGAAGCACCAGCGAAACACGGGACATCCAAGGAACGGGTTCAAGCCGCAGTACTCGCCCTCCCCATCCGACCCAGGGAACAGTCAGAACAACAACGTCGTTGGAGCAGCAGCGATGCAGAAGCTTTGCGTGTCCACAGACTACGGAGGACACGATTAAGTATATTTGCGAATTTAATCATATAATCATTAACGGAGTTTAAAATCCGAGACAAAAAACAGTTTTTATTTGTTAACATATAAAAAGATATTTATAATAATCTCTATATATCATTGGTTTTACAATGACGTTCAGTAATATTCGTTTTATGAATGGGCGATATCAACCAAAAAAACATAATATATTCATCATCATAAATATATATTTATTGCGTGAGTGGAAAATTGATATCTGATGTATCTTATTATTATTCTATAATAATAATTAATACAAATTATATAATGTCTTAAAATATTTCATTTTCTATATATACTTTATTTCTGGATACTGAAAACTATTAATTTTCTCCAGGACTTCCGTATCAATCTTCGAGCTGAATGTTATTATATGCTTGCTCCATGTAGACCATTTACGTCACTCCAAACGTCAGCAGAGAAGCAGCGTGCATAAATTTAGTAATTCCTGAAAGGAAAAAATACGGATATTTTTCCTAGATCGAGCCTCCAGAGATCTTTGGACTGGAACTGTTCACTGGAATTTTACTGGATATGTTCTCTCTCAAAATATAATGCATCACTCCAATTCCCTCATAGAGTAATCTGGAGATCCTCCCATGGCGGGAAGTCTGCATATTTAAAAGTTCCATAACAGAGCTAATACAAACGTACAATTGTGTACATTTTTACATACATTCCTAATTTGGCATTTTTTGTTTATATATCAAATTTGTTCAATAACAAAAGTGTCAAAATACACGAAGACTGACAGCGAAGATAATTTTTTTAAAAAGCTTATTAATTAGTTACGTCAATTTGTGTTCAGTAATGTTCTTTAGGAATATGTTGTTATATAAGTGTGGGGGAGAAAGGTGAAAGTATATAAAAATATATTATTAAAAAGAATAATACCCGAACGGGTAGCGAGAGGGTCCGAATAGTACCAAAAAGAGAAAGAAACGACGAAAGTGTGAAAGGTGAGTGTGCTGGATAAAAAATAACCCCCTCTCAGCTATATACTACTACCCGTTTCTTCGTCTGGAGTTGAGATCCAGTGGGATCATGCTGGAAGTGCCACACCGATTATTATTGCCCATTTTTATTTCGCGTGTGAGTCAGTGAGTCAGAGGGGGAAATCAAAGTTGTGTGTGAGGGGAAAAGGAAGTCAAGTTACGACTTTTGGTGTCAGAGTTAAAACTACTCAAGATATTATGAGGATCGGTGATAGTTGGAAGTGAAGAAGGCTCCTCGACGACGTGTTTTTAGACAAAAAAGTTGCTCTTAATCTTTCATTCAACTGGGGCGGCGGTGAACATTTATATAGTCAATTTTTTTGCCGTTTGTTTTGGAGAAATATATTGTGATGGAGAAGACGGACAGGGAGAAGCAGTTGCCGGGTACGCCGACAACGACCCCAGTGGATGAGGGTGATGGGGTTGGGGCGACATCGTCGTCGTCGTCGTCCTCTCAGCCACCGAACGCGACCAGCAACAACCCGCTGTACTGCTCGTACGTGGACGGTCAGTTCACGTACAAGGACCCAAACACGAACAATCAGTACGTGTGGAACGAGGACGAGAAGAAATGGGTCGTTAAGGCGAGGGAGGGAGGAGGTGGCGTTCCAGCACCAGTTGACAGCAATAAGCTCGTAGACGGGGAGAAGAATAATCGGGAGAATGTGGGAGAGATGGAGCGGGGGAGTGTTGTCGCGGCGTCATCACCTGGAACAAGTCAGGTTCAGTTTGATGGAGAGAACTACACGTACACGGATCAGGATGGAACGGTCTTTCTATGGGACTCGGCCAAAGCTGCTTGGTTCCCTAAGGTTAGCAATGAGCAAAATTTATACTTTTTTCGTCCCCATATTAAGCTAGTTTTAGTTTAAATAAATGCTGCTGCTGCTGCTAAATTCTGTCGCGATAAAAATATTTTTTTATACCTCTTATGGGAATTTCGTAAGTGCGAAGAATGTTTTTGTGTGTCATTTTGAAATATGGAGATGGGTTAAATTGGTGGGGGTGGAGGGGGGGGGCGTGAATCGTTCGATATTGAGACACGGTGAAAATCGATCAAGAATCAACGCAAGTGGGAGTTCAGGTTAAAAAAAAGTAACCACGTGGTCTTCTGTGTAGTTCATCTTAGGGTCTCTCTCTGGAGTAGCATGTTTGGTGGGACGTGTATTTCACAATTTTTTATAATATCAAAATAGAATTGGCACGCATAAACAAGCAGTGAAGAGCAAACTCAATTTAATGGATACCAATCATTAGTGTCAAAAAAGGACGTTCGAAATGGATACACACTATTTTGCGAATTTAATGTTTTTCGTGTCCTGTTCTAAATAGTTTAAAAAACATGGATGATAAGAAGAAAATATTATCACAAAACTTACTTTTTGGCAGAAGAGGTTAATAGAGTTGGCAATTGACATTAGAGCACGTTGTCGTCTGAAAATTAACAAACTCTGGTAGCTTACATAACCTCTTTCCATCTTTGACTACATACTTTTGTTTTGTTCATCAGCTCATGTCATATAAAAACTAGCGTAACCGTATACTTATATACGTTTAACCCAAGATTCCTTGGACGTAACCTTCGGGGGTGTAACCGATCTTCCTTTTACATAACGTTCTTTTCATATAAATTCCTAACAAAAAAATGATGTGTAAAGTATCGCACCGGTCTCGATAAAAAAACGCTTTCATTCCGGTCCTAAAAACTCTTATATACTTTTCTTTTGCTTTTACCATTATTACGTTAGTACACATAATTCGGCAAGATCCTTTTCTCTTCGTGTTTTTATTCACTTGCTCCTCTTCCTGCATATATTTGATTCATCTAAAAGCAATCTCATTGTGCATGCACCACCGGGGTCCAATAAAAAAGAACGCTGCTATCACACAAAGTGCAGAGTGCATCTACAAGAAAAGGAAATGCATTTATATATGATGTTCCTCCAGCAGCTCCTCGAGGCTCTCCAGAGTCCTCGTCCTCATCCCACGCACATATCATAATTTTTTTTGAGGAATCCCACAACGATACAAATTGCATGAAAAAAACGTCTCCAGCCACGACAGCGCACTGGTGGTATGCACCAAAAAATATATAGATGTGCAGTTTTAGTTGCACTAATAAGAGTGCACACACACATACACGACATATATACACGTACGCTCGAGTGGGTCCGGAGGAGCGAGGAGAACCCCGCAACACAAACACACACCAAATGTATTGCGGTGGAAAAAAGTGCAATGCTGGAGAATCGATTTTTTTCTCTCTCTCTTTCTTATTTCTTCTGTCCATGGAACAAGTTTTCTTGTGTGTTTGTCCTGGATTCCGTTGTCCGGGCTGATACGCAGTTCCTCTGAAAGAAGAAACTCTGACACTATAAAAGTACACGTATTTTTAGCACACAGAGACGCTTGTGTGGGTTTTATATAGATGAAAGCACCTCTCTCTCGATAAGGTATATATTTTGATAAGTGATATCGGGTTGACAAACTGGAGTTGGTTGGTTGGTGGTGCAGGACGCGCTGAGAAGCCCAACAACGGAGGACAACGTAGTGCCGCAGGCGTTCAGGCTACCGCCGTCGCCCCCTGACCTGTCGTCGTGCACGACGAGCAACCAGACTCTTGGGTTCTTCAACCCAAACTACTCGACGCAGCTGACGTCGCCAACAACCACCACGACAACTACCGCTTGTGGGGAACAGGTTGGTGGTGGTGACAGCAGTGGCGGTGGGTCGAGGCGGTTCTACTACGCGTCTCTCTCGCCGACCACGATGGGCGTCAACGACCAGCCGGGGCTCTTCCTCTCTCCGGACGACCAGGTCAACAACAACGACCAGGTGCCGGAGGAGAGCACGCTCCCGCCGGGGTGGGAGAAGCATGATGACTCGAACGGGCCTTACTACTGGCACATCAAGTCTGGGACGATTCAGCGGGAGAGGCCAAGCGTCAACTCGCCCGTGACCACTTCCATTGTCAACAATCCTGCTCTCATGATTCCTGGCGGGATGTCGGGGTTTGTGAGGAGGTCAAACACTATGGGCGCTGTGGCTAGTGCTGGCGGTGGGACAAACAGCGCCGGTGGTGCTGGGAACCTCAGTGATAAGCGACGCAGCTGGGTCAACTACCTTGAGGATACGAGCAGGGCTGAGCAGCTTCACCAACAACACCAATATCAGCAACAAAGGGAGGACATTGCGGCGTCTCTCGTCCTCCAACCTGTCTCCAACATTCCCGCATACGAGTTTGACAAGCATACGCTCAAGTTTGCCGCTGTCAGTCTTGGATGCCTGTCCATCTCCGAGGAGGACCTCACTCCTGAGCGGAGCAGTCGCGCTGTCAGCAAGGTCATCGCGGAACTCACCAATCCTGGGTGCAAGGGCGAGCACAGGGAGCGAGTCAACGGGTGAGTTTTTTTTGACGGCGAGTGGTCTGTGTTTTTTTGGGATCAAATATGTAACCCGAATGTGTGATCGTGTGTAATAACCCGGCGTGTGTGTTCGTAACTTGTGCTTGCAGTTCCGAGCTGGCGTCAAGGATCTGGACGCACACTGAGAACGCGAGCTCGTCTCAGATGTACTTGGAACTGACGGATTCGCACTTGCGGGTCAAGGTGCATCGGGACAGCACAAGTCCACTGACAGTGCTTGAACAGCCGATCCACTCGATTCGGGTGTGGGGCGTCGGCAGGGAGGATCCAAGGGACTTTGCTTTCGTCGCGAGGGAGAAACAGACGAGGCAGTTTCTCTGCCACGTGTTCAGGCTAGAAATGTACGCCAGACCGCTAGCGTCCAGCCTCAGGGACGCGTGCAAGAAGATCATGATCGAGAGGAACGCGAGGGGAGGAGGAGGCGACAGAGGCGCTTCCACTAAACGGCCAACCACCCTTGGGATCAAGAAACCAGCGGAGAGTGCGCGGGGCGGGGGAGGTGCGGGTGGGCCTGGAGCTGTTAGCGGGGTTGGTGGACTTTTATTTCCAACGCCGATGGACGAGCCGAGGAAAGTGATCAAGGCGTTCTATCTCGGGTCTAAGGCAGTGTGCAAGCCGACTGGAATGGACGTTCTCAACGCCGCCATCGACACGCTCAGAGTGGGCGGCGTCGACAGAGTTCCGTGAGTTGTTTTTATTTGTCACAAAATTCAAATAATTTGTGGAAATTGCTTGAATTTTGGTTACATGTTGGTTACTTCTTTAGAGTACTTGTGAGTGTCGCTCCGAGCGTGATTGGAATCACGTCAACTGAGAGTCCTCCGAAGGTCGAGCTCGAGGTCCGCGTGAGGTTCCTCTCGTTCATGGGAATCGGGTCGGATATCCGCACATGCGGAATTATTATCCACACGGCGAGGGACGACTTTGAGGCGCACTGCTTCTACTCGACGCCGAGCACGGGCGCGCTTTGCAAGGCCATTGAAGCAGCGTGCGTGCTGAGGTACCAAAAATGCTTGGACGCACACACGCACCACGGCGGACCCACTACCAACAACACTTCTGAGACTGTCAAACGTGAGCTAATTTGTCATGTTTATTTTTTGTCAATTTGTATGTTTTTCAATTCACGAGAAAAAAATGTTAATTCTGTAGAACGGAGCAATTCTATTTGCGATGGTGGAGGTGTTGGTTGCGGTGGAGGAGGGTCAGGGTCGACAGCGACGAGTCCCAAATCTGCTTCTGTGATTGCGTCAGCGACCGCATCCAACCTCGCGTCTGCGCTCAAAACCGTGTTTTCCAGTTTCGGGAAAGCGAAGAGCGAGGAGAAATAAACACTTTGTTGGCCATAATTTATATTTTTATCGCGACAGCAGCAGCAGCTACAAAAAAACGCTTTGTTCATGTTTTTCCATAAATTGTTTATATATATACATATCGCTTAAAAAAACTCACGTGCCATGGGATGATGCTAGTCAAAAAAAATCAAGAATCTACACGGATATATATGCTATTTTCTTCTTCTTTTTTCCTCTCAATCATTTATTTTTCAGTTGAGTGAAGAGTTTCTCGTCTCGTATCAGTTGAGTTACGGGGGGAATAGTACTACTAGTGTTCAGGGTGGTGAGGGGGAGAACCAAAAGGCTGCTGCTCCTCCTCCTCCGGTGAAAACAAAGGGTGCTGAGGTGGAGGGGGCGAAAGGGAAACCCGCACCGCCTCAATGGTTCGAGCTGGACGACGCACAAAACACGCACGTGTACGTTAGTAATCTGCCCACCGATATCGACGAGGAGGAGTTTGTTACGTTCATGGGCAAGTGTGGGCTCGTCATGAAGGACACGACTACTGGCGCTTGGAAGATTAAACTGTACAGGGATAAGGACGGGAAACTTAAAGGGGACGGGACGTGCACGTACATCAAGGTTAGAATACTTGACAAAGTATTTTTTGAAATGCTTTTATGAATAATTGTTTTGTAATAATGTTTCTTATTGTAACTCATATTTTTATTTTAAATTTTTTTAGGTGGACAGTGTAAACCTGGCGCTGGAGATCCTTGACGGCAGCTACTTCAAGTCAAATATCGTGAGTGTGGAAAGGGCAAAGTTCCAGATGAAGGGCAACTACGACCCGACGAGGAAGCCGAAGCAGAAGAAAAGGCGAGACAAGATGAAGCTGAAGAAGCAGCAGGAGTCGCTATTCAGCTGGAAACCGGAGAAACTGAAGGGCGAGCGGGGAAAGAACGAGAAGGTTGTCGTCGTCAAACACGCTTTCCATCCGGATGAGTTCAACGAGCACGTCGAACTCATCCTCGAGCTCAAGGAGGATTTCAAGTCGGAAGCGGGAAAACTTGGGGAGTGCAGGAAGGTAGACCTGTTTGATGTGAGTGGTGTTTATTGTGATACATTTATTTCATTAGTTCATGTGTAATTTCTGTAATCAACATCAAATATATAAAAATGTTTAACAGAACAATACGGAAGGCGCACTCAAGATCCACATGACGAGCCCAGAGGAGGCGGACGCTGTGGTGGCCAACTTCAACGGGAGGTACTTTGGGGGTAGGAGACTCGAGGCGTACGTGTGGGACGGGCTCGAGAAACTCAATGTCGTGGAGACGGAGGCGGAGCGAGAAAAGAGACTCAAAGCTTGGGAGAAGTACGTTGACGAGGATGAGGCTGGAGGCGAACAGTCGCCTGGCTCCAGTCAGCCTAAAAAGTATAAACTCGCGGATGGGGACGAGACGCCTCCAGATTCCAGGGGGAGGGACTCGGATGACGATGCGGCATTTGATGAGGATTAAGCGAGATATTTTTTTTTCTTGTCTCTCTTTTTTGTGCATATTTTTTATTTGGTTAAGCGTAAATATATTACCGTGAGTGTTGAATGCAATAAAAAAAACGTATACATACACTTGTATTTTGGATAAGATTTAATCGTCTAATCGTACTTGAGAAACATATTTATTTCGAGATTGAATTTGGTTTCTTTGTGAGAGTTTTTAGTATATTGCATTTGAAAGGCATTTAAGACGTGTGACGAATGCAAGGATGATGTGGTCGTCATCACATTTGAATAGATGATCGTAGCGCTGCTTATGTTTTTTAGTAAAATTAAGAATTTTTCCAGTTGCCTGTGGATTGGAGAAAGGTTGAACATTTGATTATACTGTACTACTTTTTCAAATATGTATTCCAGAGCTTGAAATATTTTCGATGGACAATTTGTTTTTGTAAACGTTGGAGAGTGTTGGAGATCGTCACGTGTCGTTGGAAATATATATATATGCGCATACAATCCCACATAAAATTCCCTTAATCTCTCGCACTTTAATAACGCATCTGCTGGGCTTCAACATATAAGCTTACGCACTTTTCATGAAATCGAATGTGTGAACGAGTTACCACACGACCCGGAACGCATCGGATATGCAGGTGACACTATAACAGCGAAATATATAATTTAAACAAAAATATGTCAAAAGCCGCTAGAAATTATGCAAAAACTGCAAACACATATGCCATGCGCTAGATGAGAGTTATTATAATTTAGTGCACCAATTTATATTTTTGTAGTGGAACGACTGAGATCTGTGTGAGATGCTTTGAGGTGGTCGGCCTCTTTGTTTCATATATAACTTGCAAAAATTACCAAATCTTATCATCATCATCGCTTCCACTCTCGATCTTGAGATTTTAACTAAAAGACATGTGCATATATAGGTTAACATGTTATCGCGCATGTTTGGATGAAACTTTCGGATTTATATACTCGGAGCAAAAGACTTATCTTGTCCTCTTTCTGATTCGGATTTATATACGCGTGTGTCCTAAAAGTCCGTGGGCGATTCCTCAAAAAAAATCACACAAAAAAAGTTTGTATCCCAAATGCACGTAGTAATGTACGTATTAAAAAAACGACAATAATTTTCCCACGACCTAGCTCCACATAAAAGTTTACGATATATACACTTATGCTTTTGAGTTTTGCCATACAAATTAATTCAGTGTTGCATAAACTAGAGATGCTTATCTCAACATGCTTAACAGAAACAATCAATGCATACGAACATTCTCAAACGTTATATGAAACTTAAACGCATGTGAGAGAAAATGGAAAAAAACTAATCACTCGTATGGTTCTCATCAGAAAAAAATACACATGTTAATTATTGTAGAGCAAAGTTGGGTAATACATAAATGCATTTGTATTTGTTGCGAGAGATAGATTTCAATGCACACACGCAAAAAAGTCTATATATCGTTGTAAGAATGAATGAATCGTATATATTTCTGCTCCAATGATTGTTTAAGTTTTACTCCTTCACTGGGCCACAAGATTAAGTCACTGCTGCTCTGGAATATCGTATCCTAATTTGTTGCTAGTTTATTGATTACCAAAGATTTTTTTCTGAACTAGGAAAGACCTACATTAAACTACGTTAAAAATTTCATTGATGATTCGCAAAATAGTATGTACGAGACATAACAATAGCTTTAGGTTAAGATCTCTTTTCGCATTTTATTATATATTTCAAGTATATATATCTGTCGCGCACGGCTTAATTTTCCTAAATCCGCATCTCTCACACATTATCTCATCTCACAATCGCAAAACGCGGCGCGTCATACTTCCGTGAACATTTGGGATGCACTATAAACTAACACATTATATTATTTAACTCCAAATCTTAGAAAATTTAAGAACGGAAGTTTTTTTCTTCTCCTTCTCATCTACAATTGTTTTTTTTGGGGTTACTCTAGTTTTCCGTTTCAAGCATTTATTTGGGGCGATTTAATATGTGTTTTTAGCTTAATTAAGTGTTTATATAACTCTAATTTAGTTTCGTTTTCGAATCGCTAATGAACTTTTTTGACAGTTTAGAGAATTGCGTATTTTTAGTCGCAGGGAGCTTATGAGTTTCGAATTGTGAGCACACGCGATGACATTATATGGCTTCTTTGACTTTAATTATATATATGCTTTTTCTGCGACATGTTATTTAAATATTTTATTATAACATGTGGGCGCGATCATTCTCCTCTGTTATATAACGTTATTATTATATATCATTCGTTTGCTTTTTTGAGGTGCGCTTTGGAAGACTTAATATAATGCTGCGTATATGTTTAAACGGGGCAGTATGTTATATAATTTTGTGTGTGAGAAAAATAAAGAGGTTTTAACCTCAACCTACTGTCAATGCAGTTTAACTATTATGCGCGTAGTTAGATGTTATGTTGTGCTTTATTATTCTTTGAGTTAAAACTATATTGCTGCTCCCACTCTCACTTGCGATGCGCTCTCAATTCGCGCACAGTCATATTTTTTTGGGTAAACGCGCGTTGTCGTCGTGCTGTGTTTGTGGTCAAGTGACACTTTGAGGAAAATGATTTTTTTTGGTCGGGAAAATTTAATTAAAAAATAATCGGAATAATATATAAGTTAAACGGGATCATGTTCGGAGGGATTGGCGAGTGTTAGCACATATATTACTTATATTTATAATTTTTACAATTATGTGGCGGGTGTTGTGTGGTTTGTTGGTTGTTGCTGGACCTGCTCACTTGGTCCCTGTCAACAACGCTCCTTCTAGTCAATTGAGTAGTAGTGCTGGACGGTTGGATCCTGTCGCGAGTAGCGAGTTTGGGGAGGCGCTCCTCAGGGAAAAGAGGCATCAGCAGCAACCTAGTTTAAGTGTCAATGAGGATGAGTATGTGGTCGAGGAGGTTGGTGATGGTGATCAGGAGTCAGAGTTTGTTGGAGGGAGGATCGTGAGGCGGAGGAGAGGCGAGCGGAGTGGAGGAGGCTTCTATCCGAAAAAACTCGAGTACACGCATCCGTTTAGGAAAAAGGTCAAGCCTGTTGGTGAGTATTTTTTTTATATAGAATTTTGTTTTTTGGTTCGCGTTCGGGTTACAAAAATTGAATTAATACGAATCTCTTGGGTTATAGAAAACGCACTAGTCTTTTGAGCATGATTAAAAGCAGTTTCGACATATTGATTTTGTGAAATATATTTATCGTATATCGATTCGAATTTTATCGTGCATGCATGCGTATTTTTTTCTCGAAATAACGTAAACGGAGGGTGTTCGTCGTTAATTTTTGAAAATAATGCAATTAAATTTTCAGCTTGGGTAATCAGGGGATACTTTTTTAAACGTGTGGCGTGGCGAGTGACAATAATTATTATACGGACGATGCGTATGAGAGTGCAAGTGTGGCGAGTTAATAAAGTCTCTCTCGAGAGGGTTGTGTCATTTTTTTATAACATATAATATATAATGCAGATGTATAATTATATACACGGTTTATAAACGTGTTATTGTTTTTAGAATTCTCATGATGCTATGCTTTTCATACGTATCCGTCGTTGTTGTTGTCACCAAAAAAAACTTGTTCGTACGTTTGTTCTCTCGTGTTTGTGTTTTTTTTTTCGAACAAAAAATTACACTTTTCATGGGAACTGGGCGAGGCTTGTGTTTGTGCAGCACTTGACAAAAAATAAAGATTTTGGGTTGGGAAGCATAAATAATATGCTTCTCCAGAATTATAACGGGTCTAGTTTTTGTTGCAAGAATAATGAGTTGGTAAATGCACCCCCCGGGTATAAATGCATAATATATGCTCATGCACGTTGTGTTATTCGCACATATATTTGCTGTCGTCAAATGACATTTTTTGCATGCAATTTTTTAAAAATGCATTTTCATTGTAGTGCGACTCGGAACGTCAAAACTGTCTCTTGTACACACAATCTTGTACACTCTCTGCTAATTAGGGTTAAAAGTTCCCAGCGAGATATGTATTAAACTCGTACAATATTTTAAACATACAACGCTGCTGCATCGTTGTGTTCAGAATAAAACCAGTTTAATACAGTTGATTTTTCTCAACAATTTGCTCTCTGCGTTCTTACGATGCATGCAATTTGACATTCGTTCACAAGACAAATGTGTATTTTTCTTATAACGTTTTAATATCATTACAAACTCACACGACAATAATATATGATGCACGCTATATAGTGGGGTTAATAATAGGCGAATCGAGATTTTCTCATGGGATAATGTGCACACACGTTGAGAAGATGTGTGTGTGTGACGAATGAACTGAAGTTTAATATATGCATTTATTGTACACTTTGGGTCGATTCTTTCATTTTATTGATATATACGCATCTCTCGCATATGAAATTTGCAGTTTAACGGATTATGACTATATTGTTGAATTGGGAGTGTATGGATGAGTGTGTGAAAAAAATAATTCATGTGCTCAAAAATTAAAATTTCTGCATTCTTTTGAACGCGAGAATAGAATGTTCGAAAATAATTTTGAGACTACATATATTTCGAGTTAATTATATATTTTTAGGGTGAGATTTTAAACAGCTTATTGTGGATGAGCTTGAACACGCGGAGAGCAAAAATTAGCATGGGTTCAAATTATATGCGTGTGTATAGCGGCATGTCAATGACGATTTTTTTGAAAAAAATTTGTACGCAATGTAGTCAAGGTCCAATTTTCAAGTCGATGTTAATGACATTTTGTATACTAGAAACAGTATTCAAATCATATAATGTAAATTAGACGCGTTAATAGACATTTCATTCGCAAAACATTTGGCCTTTAAGTTGACTCACGCGCATCTCATCATTGTGTCAATGGAGTTTGAGTATATACGGCCACTCATAAGTCAGATCGAAGATTATATGAAACTTAAAAATATGTCGAAATTAAGTGGGGAGTTTGCGAGTAATGCTTCAATGTTAAGAATCGAAAATAAACTTTATGAACTAATAATGAGTTATGTAAATAACTGCTCGGATTTTCAACGACCAATTTTCATAGATTTCTTGATATTCGAATAAAGAATTCTTTTGATGGATTATTTCCACAGAGAAACCGATCACGCCATACTTTGTGCGTATCCTGAAGCGTCGTCCCGTAGGTCCGTCCGCCATGAACTACACGGAGACGGCGTCCTTTGAGAACAGTGACAACGGCGAGATCATCGACGTGCCGAGAGTGCTCATCGACAAGCGAAGGAACAAGAACGTCGAGTATGACGGAATATATTTTGCTTGAGATAAAAATATGTAATACAAAGATGCAATTTTTTTTAAAAAAATCGACTTGATTTTCAGCATCCACCCGATTTATGTTGTGGATGACGATGACGTCGAAGGGAACGGGGTGAGCGGGACTCCGAACAACGCGACTGTGCTGTTCTTCCCAACGTCGGAGCAGACAAGTACGAGCACAACGACAACGGAATCTCCTAAACCTGCCATCCCTGTGGTCACGTTCACTCGGGTTGTGGAACAGCCAGAGTACATTGTTGGCAATACCAACAATAGCAGCAGCAGTGCGGACCATATCGATTACCTACCACTTGACTACGAGTATGAGCGGGTGGAGGGCGCAAATGGAACTGGGCTGGATTATGAGCGTAGTGGGGCGAATCCTCTTCCACTCGTTCAGGGAAAGCTGGTGAGTTGTAATTTTTTTACAAATTCGGAAGATCATTTGTGATTTTTGTTTGTAAAATAATGTTTATGTGTTTCACAGGAGCAGAAATTCCCTGTTGAGAGCCTCCATGAGGCTCAGGATCAGGTGGAGAACGCGTCGAGGAAGCGCGTGCTGGCGGAACAGCTAATTGAGGGAGCGCTTCAAGCTGGGAAGCAGCCGAGGGATGGAGACCAGAGTAGCTCGTCGCCGAGCTTGTACGCAGATTATGGGTACGGAGGGGTCGTTGTTGGTGGGGAGCGAGGAATTTCAAACCAGTTTAGGGGCGTGCTTCCACTTCCTGAGGGAGGAGGCGATGGAGGATTTCCTCAACTCCTCAGTCTTCTCCCTGTGGACGGGAGCGAGGTGATCAGTGTGACCAATGAGCCGCCTATTGCTCCTCCGGTGACGACGACAGAAATTATCGCGACGACTGAGCCGGTGACGACGACTACGACCGAGGCGACTACAACGACGACTACGACAACAACTACAACTACGGAACCACCCACAACGGAGGCACCGACGACCACCACCACAACAACTACGGAAGCTCCCACGACGACATCGACCACAACAACTACGGAAGCTCCCACGACGACAACAACCACGACAACGGAGGCACCGACGACGACAACAACCACGACAACGGAAGCTCCAACGACGACAACAATCACGACAACGGAGGCACCAACGACGACAACAACCACGACAACGGAAGCACCTACGACGACAACAACCACGACAACGGAAGCTCCAACGACGACAACAACCACGACAACTGAACCGCCCACTACAACTACTACGACAACAACGGAGAGACCCACGACGACAACGGAGCCTCCCACAACTACTACGACACAAGAGCCACTGACGAGATCCCCGTTTGTCCTTGACCACCCGATACCTGAGTCATCTCCTGCCCTCATACGCCATCCTTCTGGAGGGTCTCCACTGATATCTCTGCCGCTTCACGGACCACCATACGGAAATCATGTAGCACCAACTACAACTACCCAGGAACCAGAGCTAACTGACTCTCAGCTGCTGGAAGAGTTGCTGAGCTCACTTCCTCAAGGCACGACCCCAGATCTGCAACAAGCGTTGCTTGCTCACATCCTCCAGACCTCATTGTCTCCAGTGTCGACAATTCCGCCGTTCGTCCCCTTCCCCACACACGAGTACACACAGGACCCCCTGCAAACTTCAGCGTCAACGACGACGCAGGTGTTCTCCACATCCAGGGCGGACTCTGTCGTGCAGAGGACGACGACGAGAAGTCCACTGCTCGCGTTCTTTGACAATCTGAGCAGTGGAGGGGCGGCGACAAGCAATCAGCAGCGATCTGCTCCCGCTCAGCAACACAGGGAGGAGCAGAACCACGTCGTCTCGTTCGTCAGACCCATCCAAGAGGGGAACAAGCGGGAGGGCACTGATGCCGGTACTGCCATCGACGGAGGGAGTATCATGAGAACACTGTTCCAGCTCCCTGGGAATATTCTGCTCGGAGTGCTCAGGTTTATGAGGAGCACTGGCGAGTTCCTTGGGGGACTCATGAACGGGGTTATGCGAATGATCAGTGGGGTCGCGAACGCGGGGAGTAGCAGTGGAGGGTTGTTTGGGGGATAGCAGGAATACAAGCTTAGTTTTTTATTACGAATTATCATTATTATTAATCAGTTTTATTTTGTACATATATTTGCCATAATATATATTTTGTGCGTGCGGAATAATAAATAATGCGTTTGATGAGTCAGGTAGATCTTTGTTGAACATTATGATTTTTTGGGGGCAACTTGAGAAATTAGTTAAACAAGTGCAATTTTATTACAGGGCTTCAAGAATAAAATGCCTTCTAGTCCCACAGGTCGCAGAAAAGATCGAGTGACCCTCTCTCGTTAATTCGCCTGACACCACTTCACTTCCAAACGAAATGAAAACTCATATAAATCGGACCATCGGATCACGCATATATCATCCCAATTCACACGGCAGCTTCCCGTAACACTGGTTAACGCACGCGATGTAACGATTTTTTGTACAAAAAAAACCCCGAGACCACCACCAGTCTGTCATTAGTCAATCTCATAATTTTTTTGAAGCAAAAATTCCTTCAAATGAATTCTAAAAGAATTTAAGTCTTTTCTGCATAAAATTTCGTCATTTAACTGGTCAGTAACCCTGTCGAAAAAATATAAAGACCCCATACTTAAGACTCGCCTCAAGTACGAAATTTACAAAGAAGAAGAAAAAAACGATAATTTTTAACCTGATAACTTTCACTTGCGTAGCTCAAAAACGAGTTTTAATTGGCTGCGTAGCAAGTTGCGGCGGACAATCGATTTGACTGTTTTTAAACGCATATTTCTTTGCATCTGCTCGAGTTTGACCTTTTGGTGATCGGTGAGTGATTAAAACCGAGCATATATACTTTGTGTACGAAAATTTCACTTTCTCTTGAACAGGACGTTTTTTTTGGCTAGATCCTTACTCATCCCCACAAAGGAAACAAGCCCTTTACCAAAAAACATAATAATAATAAAAATCGAAAGTTTTTGGTCTTTTCGAAAACTCGTCTCTGGTTCATCTCTCTCTCCGTCGAAATAACAAGTTTTACTCTCTTCTACAAAATTCGTCGTCGTTTGTCGATGACGTTCCTTTTTGGAAAGGGAAATTGATGCGTGTGCGCTGTAATATTCATGCATTTTTTTGGTCGTTGTTTGGGGTGTTGCTTCTCATGTTCAATGAATGATGACTGCGAGAGGATGAGAAGGAAAAACGGGGTCTCGAGATCAGAACCGGTCTCAGAAGGCGCTATAATGTGTGCAAGTGCAGTGTGTAGTGACCAGTTTACACGATACCTTTGCGACGTTTGCGTGCTCAACTTGATCCGTTCGAAGGGGACGTCGCTTGTGTGAGTGAGTGAGTGTGTGAGGATGGAGGATGATGATGAGAGTGAAATCATAAAAACGTACAACATCCTTCCGGTGTGTGAGTATGATGATATGATCAAATGCTTCCCCTTTCGATATCATATACGTATAATATATCGGCACTTTTTTTCAGGGTCACGGTCTACATTCATGTGTAAAACTATCTTACTAGCGTTTGCGCGCAGATTAATAATTCAGCGAAATATCTCGAGTTTATTCCCATCGGCTTGCAGACGTGAGGCTCAATTCACTTCTCTCTCGACGACCGAGAATACGGACGTGCGGTTTTACTCTCGACAATATTATTGTCTTTTTTAATTTTTTAAATTCATTTAAGTAAATGAATTGAGAGAGAGAGTGATGAGTTGACGAGGTGAAGAAAAAAACGAGCAGAGTTTAGAAAAGAATCATGCGTTTTGGATGAGACGGAAATCATCCGACGTTTTTTTCCTCCATTTTCCAGTGTTACCCCCGACGCTTTAGTTTAGTAACGGATTTAAAATGGTGGGGTTAGGGAACAGAACTTTTTGGAAATTTGTGGTTGCAATTGGGTTTGGTAAGTGAGAATTATTGGGATTTAAATAAAGTTTATTTGTTTTGTGAAGTGGTTCCACGTGAAAACGGATTTTCGACAATTTTTTGTGGATTTTCGGGAAATTCAGACGTGAAATTTGGAGTTTTTTGTGATATTTTGACATGGTTAAGTTTTCAAGGAAGTGAATATATATAAAATTTAATTTTTATGAAGTGCAAAAAATCCGGTGTGTAACATGCAAATCGCAAATGGGGGAACGTGCGATAAAATATCGATTTTAAGCAACGGAAGAAATCTAGAATAGTGATTAGTTTTAGAAATTGCATGCGTAATTAGTTAGATTTGGGGTTGCGAAATCATTTTACAGGTGTAACCGGAAGTTGAGTATACAAAACAAATGGGAGGAATTATCCGTTAACGAGTGGCGTCGAGAGAGTTGCTTTTCACGTGGAACCAATATCACGAATGCTTGTGTGTGTGCATTGTGGAGTGCGTCGTCGATTCTTGTTGATTGTGTTTTGTGTTATATATTTGCAGTGTTGTTGTTGGAGTTGTCTGAGGTGTCAAGTGCGGCGTCCGTAGTCTCCGAGTCCGAGACGAAGACGATCGAGCCGACAAACAACCCGACCAAAGTGTTCATCCGGAGGAGGATATTCAGGAAGCTCGTCAAGGATGGAGGGAACAACTCAACAGAAGGTGCGTTCATTGAAATTTTATTCATACACTAACGTGAGCATATAACCTGACAACTTCAGTTACCTGTATTTAAGCAGCAGCAGACTCGTCATCATCATCAACGACAAGTGGGAGCACGGAGACCACGTCGTCCACCACTTCCCGTCCCCGAACGCTGTACTCGCTCGTGAAGCGTCTGGACACGACTGGGAGCGTGTCAGCAAAGACGATCAAGTCGTCGATCCAGTCTCAGAGTCTCCTCCCAAAGCACAAGTTTAATTTTCAGAGCTTGAAAACGAGACTGGGGTTGGCTGCGGAGAGCACCACAACTACCCCAGAGACGCCGTCATCAACGACAACAATAAGTCAGAACTCGTCGTCGATGGTGATGATCCCACTGCCTCCAAACCAGCGGAAGCCTTACACCCCAGTGATCATGCAGGTGAGCAAGGCGACGACCGCCAGCCCAAGCACAACCGTTCACACGTACAAGCTCAACAAGATGTTCGTCCCCATCGGGATCTACGGTAAAGTGTTGGAGAACTCGACTGCTGAAGGCGAGCAGAAGCCAATGAGCAGTGGTGATAGTCATGAGAGTGGAGGCGTCGTCTCGAACAGCACGCCCATTCCGTCGATAAGGCACAAGGGGACGGATTCTGGGGAGAAAAAGTCTAGTCGCAAGCACAAAGGGATTGCAGAGAGCGTCGACCTCACGTACTCGTACAAGCCCAAGGTCGACAGCATCAGTCTCACGTCAGAGAGACCTGATATTGGCAAGATCAGCATCACGACTGAAGCCAACGAGTTGTTCGACTCTGTTTTCGGCACGAATAATGTGCGACGTGGAGACTCTTACGTGAGTCGAGAAATTTGGCTATTTTATAAAAAGTTTTAAAATATGTGTGCTTTTTGATTGAATTTTGTGTATTGTGCATATGCGCAGAGCAAGTACAGCGGCAACTCAGGAATGAGCCTGATGACACCACCGGCGCTCGGCACCCCTTCCCCCGGCAATTATCCAACTCGTAACAAAGTGACCGCATCCTCGATGCTCGACTCGATCACAGACTCGGTCTCAAGAATCCCAAGCCTCGTTCCAAGTCTCTTCCACAAGGGTCTCACGAGTCTGGCGTCCATGACGTCGTCGATGCGCGAGAATCCCTTTGTCGACGACAACTTCTCGGAAACGATTTCGAAGAGACCGAACAAGCCGCTCGTTTCTGCGCCGTCCAGCTACTCGCCAAAAATCCCTGCGAGCGTTCCTGGAGGATACATTGCTGGACATAATAGTGGGAGCAGCAGCAGCAACAAGAGGAGGAAGAACCCGGATCAGTACGCTTCTGGAAGCGAGGTTTCAGGATCTCAACATCAACAATCTCAGGCGGACATTGAGTACGAGACTCTTGAGTATTTCAGGAAACGACCACATCTCCTCGCTCAGTTACAGAGGCAAAATGCGTACAGACGCAGCATGGGGATCAGGTTTTCCAAGGGTGCGGTCTTGTGATTTCTAAAACAATATTTAAACATTTTTTTGTTTTTGTGATAATCCCTAATTTTTGTTAATAAATTATTTCTAAAATATAACTAAGATTTTTTTGAGTCTTGGTCTGACTTATTACTGGCACGATCATTTTTTAAAACTAAAACGGTCTCGTTGTTCGTATTCGTAGGGTTCAAGCCAGCAGTAGCGCCCGAGTACCTGGCAAGGGAATACTACAAGTCGACTTCCACGACAGCGTCCACACCGCAGCAACAGGAAGGAGGGAGGCGGAAAGGGAAGAAGGGAGGATGGCTTCTGAGGAACTCGGACGAGTACGTGGCTAACAGGAACGACCAAGTCGTCAGGGTTTGGAGGAGTCTCTTTGACACTTTGTGAGTTTTTTAAAAAAATTATTGTTTGAAAATTTATTTTAATGATATGACAAGTAACTTGATGTAAATTTGTCCGAAGCTCCGCCCCTGAACCATCTCCAGACCCACAGTCGACACTGACGAATAGGCGTAGTGTGTTGAACGCACATTGGTCAGACATTACGAAAAAGTACTCAAAGGACCAAATCGACGAGGCAAAGGACCGAATCCTCACGCTGCTCAATTCTGGGTATGGGGACGAGGCACTTGAGCATGAGCTCGCTGACGAAGAGGAGCTTCAATTACACGGATACGGGCATGAGGCTCACATGCCACCTCCTCCAGCAGGACATGCCCTCAAGGCGCTCTCCCTCACCAAGGGTTTGAGCAGTGCGGCTGCAGGGGCGTTCAAGGACCTCGTCAAGTTCTTCAAGCTCGGGATCAGTGTTGGTGGTGGCAGAGCACACGAACCAGTCAACTACGAGCAGGTCGTCGACGACCAGGAGGAGCAAGAGATCGCCGCTGGTGGTGGAGGAGACTGGAAACCTGTCGCCAGAAGACCACGTCAGTTTTTAATTATATATTTAAGTTTATTTAATGAATTCTACTGTTATAGTTAACGTTTTTTCTGCTGTTATATAGTCATCTCGTTCTCTGCTGGGATAAGTCTCAAGACGCCAGGTTCGGGTCGTCATCATGATGATCATCATCACCACCACGACCACCATCACCACTCTCACTCCTCCGATACGAGTCACTACAGCTCGAGCAGCAAGCCATACATCCCAGCAACGTATAAGCCGCTGAACAGTTACATGGACGAGCTGGCAGTGTCGCACAGCAGCAAGCCGACGTCGCCGTACAGCGAGGTCGCCGCGTATGGAGAAGAGCACCCGCACCAGGCGATCGACTACGACAACGTGCAAGACGATGTGGTCGCGAGCCTCGACTCTGACGGCCCTGCTGACCCGCTGGATGACGACGTCGCCGGGTACGCATCCGACTCGCAAAAGACATACGCGACGGCGGAAGGGGACTCGCTGAACTCGCATTACTCGCAGCAGCAGCAGCAGCAGTCACATAGACCGTCCTCCTCATCGTACTCATCGTCCGCCAGCAAGGACACTCTTCGTCACTCTTATTCGTCCAACCGGAACCCACACGCCTACGACTCGTCGCCTCAGTACTCGTACAAACACTACAGTACACTGAAACCGAGCCGGGAGCCAAGGCCAATGCATCATGCTGATAATGATATGCACCCGTCCGACTCCAACTGGAAGCCGGTTGGTATGGGCTCCAATAGCGAGTACGAGCTGATCCCAAGCGATGTGTACTTGAACACTCCTCACGATCCTAGGGATATCGCCGCTGTGGTGAAGCCCGAGGGGATCGATGAGGACATGCTCCGCTCACATTTGCCCGCTGGACTAAGGAACTTGCCTACGCTCAACTACCCGAACGAGTACGCGTACTCGAGCAATTTGAACACAATCAGCCAGTATCTAGGACAGAAGAAACCTCAAAATCCAGCAGCTTCGGCGTCGTTCAAGCACGCGATGAAGAAGCTCAGGGAGAACTACGAGGTCAAGGAGGCGGCGTACCTGCCCGTTGTGGACTCGCCTATCGGCGTGTATGAGCAGGAGGGTGGCAGCAGTAACAAGTACAGAGGCAGTTTTGCCAGCGGTCTTGGTTCATACACTGGACTTGGTGCTTCGAGCTTATCGGGACTCAGCGCTGCTGGATTATCGGGACTCAGCGCTGCTGGATTATCCGGACTCAGCGCATCTACTTTGTCAGGATTATCTGGAGGCGGGTATGCCGGCTCATCTGGTCTTGGAATAGGGGCCCTGGGTCACTCTCAAAGTGCGCTGCGGTACGTTGGAGCACAGGGGCTCGTCGGACAGTTCCCGAGCAGGGGCAGTGTGCTCGCAACCGCCAACCAAATCAACAATCAGGGAAGGGGTGCTGCCGCTGCGTACGCCCAAAAAGGTCGGGTTTAATAAATATTTTTATGTTTTAAGATTTGAGCATATTTTCCAATGAAAGTTATTGGCATCATAGATTCTCTTGGGTTCACGAGCAACTACAACCTCCCTCAAACGCTGGACCCTGACATTGCGGCAATCCTGAAGTCGGAGCTGGACAAGGACGACATCCCGGAAGACGTGCGCCAAGAGTTCCTCGAAGCGAAACGCGAGGAGGAGGCAAAGAACAAGGCTAAGATGCAGTCAGCATCCCGCCGCGTTGACGTTGCCCAGCAAGCGCTGATCAAGAGCATCCTCTCATCGACGAACCCAACCGCCCCAACAACCCACAACAACAACAACGCGTACCACACGAGCATATTGCAGCAGACGCCAACAGACTCGCGGTCGTTTAGACCGAATCAACCAAGTTTTGCCCGCCAGCTGCCATACGGCGCGCCTCCTCCAATGGTGACGACGAGGTTCTTTGCTCCGATCCCGATCACGCCGACGCTGATGACGACAGCGATGAGGAACCCTCGCTACCAGAGCCCAGTGCCAAGGTACGTGATCGAGCTCGCGAAGAAACTGCAAACGGACAAGTCAGTCCAAGGAATCGTGCGAGTCAGTGCGAAACGGGGCAGGGGACTCCCACCAATCGAGTACCTCTACCCTGTCAAAGGGTAGGAATCACACAACATCCCACAGTATTTTATTATATAACTTATATCTCAGTCTCGATTAATGTGGGCGTGCTCTTGCAATATATTTTTTATTTATAATAAAAAGCACGCACACATCACGAGTATAAAAAAATTATATACAATATACCCCCGATGATGACATTGCTCAAACAGAACTGACTGTACAGGTTTTTATTTAATTTTTAATTTATTTATTTTTTCTCTTGACGCTCGTATATATATAATCATATATATTATGTGTTTAAAACGATTGTAATGCAAAATAATGCCCTTTTTTGTCATGGAAACAAAATAATTATAATTAATTTTTAAAATTTAATTTTAAATAATAATTAAAATTATTATGAAATAAAACACACGCGTTTATTTTTTTCTTCCTTTTATACACACAGAAATCGATGATGAGAGAAGCATATTATTTTTCATACATTAAACTTGTTTCTTCGAGAGAGGAGTTGTTTTTTTATATTTAAAATATATATTTTAATTATATACTTTTTTGACGAGGATGATGCGGTTTTTTAAAATAGTTTAAAATTCTTTTTGTTGTTTCTCGCTTGCTTAGTTTTGTTGAGCGGCAGCGTGTTGTTTTTTAGCCCAGACCTGGTACTGTGTCTCGTGACCGAATCCTTCGTCGTAGTTGCCCTTGATCTTGAACAACTGCTTAAAGTGAGTCGTGCAGAACAGCGTGCCCTTGTTCGACGTGAATGTGTCCATCCTATTTTTAAACAATGTCATGCGTACAATTAAGTTACAGTTGACAATTGTGATTAAGGTGCTTTTTTAGTTTTTACCTGAGGATGCACTTGCACTGTGAGCACCTGAAGCAGTTTTTGTGGTACATTTTCCCGCCCGCCTCGATCTTCTCCATGACGTAGACGCGCTTCTCGCACATTGCGCACTGCTCACTCGAACTCATGATCAGTGAAGAGGGGGGCTGTTGTTGCTGATGATGATGATGATTGTTGTGGTGGTGGTCTCCTCCGGTCACTACTCCGTTACTGCTCAGGCTCACTGGCAGGCTGGCGGGTGGGTACTCACAACCGTACTCAAAGTCCTGCGACGCGTTGTTCGAGTTCAACTGCAATTTTACACGTTATTTCACAAAAAAAAATTTAATTATTATTTCTCCAATCAATTTTTTAAATTTTTAAGAAATCCACTCCATAAAAAACCACTCTTTTACACACGGGATTCTACACACACAAAAATATATTATTATAATTACGTGAGCGTATGATACTGAGAGGAGAGAGAGAGAGCTCTAAAAGTCGACGACGCCTATCTCAACCGGAAGTGGCGAGTGTTTGAGAGCAAAAAGGCAAGTTGAGTGAGAGAGAGGATAGAAGAAAAAAAAAGAGTTGAAAAATGTTTTTGTGGTAAGCTGCCAAAAATGTCCTGGCCAACTGGTTCTCGGTTTAGTGAATAGAATTCCATGAGACGACAGCAGCACTAAGCTTGTCTCATTCGCTATATTATCGTAGTAGCGTAAGCGTTAGAGAATATATATATCTCCTTATTGCCAAACTCAACTTGTCGCGTAATTATTCGCCACAAAACACACTCCTCGTATGTGAATAACCTTAAGTTACGTGTAACAAGACTGCTTTTTTTCCTCAGAAAAAGTATATGCTAGCTTTTTTAAATATGTTTTAAAAAAATTCTCTCACAGCCAATATCAACAAGCGTTTTAGTGGGTGACGAGCACATATAGTTTTTTATGTTAATTTTATGCGGTCTATTTTATAGCGCATATAATCATGCTAGTTTACGTCTATATTGCATAGAAAAATACGTGTGAAGAAGAAATAACCGATGGCCTTCGATTCTCTTCTCTGAACCGCTCTTTTTTTATGATCGTGATCTTTTATGTTTCGTGGCCAGTTTATTTTTGGGATTTTTTTTGACACATGTGTGCTGCTTGATCGCCTTTCTAATTAATAATATTTTTTAACATGTGTGCCTTTCACAGCTCAAGGACTTGCGTTTTTCTTTGCTCTTTTAAATCCAACTCTTAAACTAATTGGCTGTGGGCAGTTTCTCAGTTTTAGAGATAAAAAATGTGTGCACGTATTTTTGCATTTGGTATCAGCAGACGCAGCTGCGGATGGATCGAATGAGAGATTTGAGACCAGACGACACAAAACATTTTCACATTCCTTCAGCAGCACGACATTAAATAGTGATTTTTTCGTGATGCTGTGAAAGCAAATTGAGGAACTTGTTAAAAGGAAATGCTTGTGCAATGCAGTGCAATACACATCCGAAAAATTCCTTCGGGGAAATGAATGAGAACTAATTTTTTGCAAACACACGAACACACACAAAATCGTATATCGTTTGTTCCACGCGATATAGGTTTTTTTATACAGAGATTGATTATTGTTGGAAGCTAGCAAAAAAATTATTTTCGGATTTTTAGCGTAATTTTAGGTTGAAACTTTCACACGAATAAGAAAACGGGGGGGAAATGTATAAATCTGTTAGCGTTACGATTAAATTTATTTAAGCCACGAATAAAAAACTCGTATGAAAAAATACACACAAATTGTCTGGAAAATGTGATAAATATATAAAAATAGTTTCGTGTGTGACTTACATTCGAGATGATGATAATAATAGCGATGAAAAGTTATTTGAAATAAAATATATGTGACTAGAATGCACGAAGGTTGAGCAGTCTCTAAAACAAAAAAATATATTTCGTTTCTCTCTCGTCTCTCGTTCTCTCGTCTAGTGAAGTGGGTCCGAGAGAGTGAAAATATGTATGTAGATTTTTTTGGGGAGAAAAAGATGTGTTTTTACACACAGATGTGGTTCGTATATTATAATCAAGATCAAGTTCAGAGTTGTGTGTAGTTTCATATGAGTCGAAGAAGAGAGGAAGTTGAGATGATGATGATGATGTTGAGTTGTGGTGGTGAGAGAGAAGGGGTACTCTACATTATATATACCAGCTACGTATTTTTTTCCTCCGGTTGGCAACACTCTTTTTTTTGTGTGTGTGTCTGCATATACTCATATTCGTGAAAAATTCAGTCACACGAGGAAAAACGGAGGATTTTTGTGAAGAAAAATTATTGTGCAGAGCTACGTTTTTTTGATGCTTTGAGAGAAAAGCATCAAAAAAAAAGAATTTTTGTATGCAGTTTTATGAGAATTTTTTTAGAAGATGCTACCTTGATGCGCTTGATACTAACCAGAGCGGAGAAGCGTGTGCTTTCTCATAATAAAATTTTTTTATATACGAAAACTTCATACATGATAAGAATCTTACGTGTGCTTATTATTATTTCTTTTCATATATTATTTACAGTGTACAAAAAACGAAAAAAATTATTCGATGCACTTTTGCTAATGAAAAAAAAACAATTCGAAGAAAAAAATTGTAAAGCCTTTGTTTGATGCAGGATATGCGTGATTTTAGATACGAGTGCATCGGATTTTAAATTATGATGAAAAAGACAAATCAAAAAGCAGGCCTATGAGCGCGTATATACACGGGAGATCCAACTGCTGCACTCTCCCCCGTGTTACTTAATACGAGAAATTACATGATTTTTTTTTCTGGTGTGTCGCATGATGAATGGCAGCCTCAGTTGATTTACTGGAATAATGTATTTTTTTTCATGAAAAGTATGAGTTTTTTGAGAAAGAAGTGAGAGGAGATAAAGGATTGTATACACTTACAACGAATCGGTTGACTCTGAGTTGAACGGGAGAGGCTCCTTTCCCGTTCTCCTTGTTGTCGCCCATCAACCGCATCGCTTCGAACTTGGCCTTGAGGTTGCGCGCAGACTCGATCGACTCGGCGAGCTCCTCCTGCACAGAACCGTTCTGCTTGTTCCGCTCATTCTCCTGCTGCTCCCAACGCTCGAACTTGGCTCGAAGCGAACGCGCTCGCGCGAGGCTCTGTTGGAAAGCAAAGATTTGAATACTAAACACCGGTATAATGTCCCTTCAAAACGTGTATTAAAAGTGTATTAAAACTCACGCCAACTTCCTTGAGGAACTCATCCTTGTCATGCTTGTCCTGATCCGCTCCTTCCTCCTCCTCTTCTTCCTCCTCATCCTCAGGCTCCTGCTCCTCTTCTTCCTCCTCCTCTTCGTCCTCATCCCCGCTGTTGTATACGCGAGGAGCAGTGTCTCTTGGAGGCGTGAACTGCTTGAGCGGCCTGATAATCGGGTCCTTGCTCCCAGCCTCGCCCTTGCTCAGGTTCTCCTCCATCTGCCTGAAAATGTTGAGCATCTTGGACGCGGTCCTTGACTTTTGGAGCGTGTCGTCCTGGACGGACTCGCTGTGACGGACCACGTTCGGGTCACGGTATGCGGCGTCCTCGTCGTCAGCATAGTCCTTGTCCGTCTGCAAGATTTTTTTTAAACACATTTTGTTTTGCATGTTTTTTTTTGACAATTAACCACACTTTAATATTAATCACGCTTATTAAAACTGAAACACGCAGTTATGAACAAATTTCCACGCATAAAACAGAGCAAAAAACCACGCGCACACGAAAAACCGAGAGTATAACTCGGACCTTGACGATGCCATCCTCCCTGGGCGGAGTGATTCGCTTAAGAGTGTCCCGTTTCGATTCTTTAGACTTCTTCGCCTGCTCGTCCTCGTACGTCTCAAAGAACTTGAACTTGTTCGACAGTTCCGCAGTGTTCACCTTGACCGGCTCATCGTGCTTGTCCGAAGACCTGACCACATCGAGCGGCTCAGTTGGAGACGACGGCTCAAATTGCGATGGCACCACCAACGGCTAAGCACGAATCCAACTCACAATTTACCTCACATACAATATTTGCTCAATATTTTATAATCGGTATGTGTTGTTGTGTTCACGTTTTGATACAAAATCATGGTATAATTTGGCTAAAATTTTTTTAAAAAAAGCAAAAAAGTGACCGTACCTTCCTGACAAAAGCGTTGGGTCTGTTTCCTGTCGCCTTCCTGATCCCATTATTCTCTGTCTTCATTTCCTCGTTGACCCGTTTATCAAGCTTTTCGAACATGCTGCGACTCTCTTTGGCGACGCCAGCCTCAAAGACCTCAAGATCAACGCCGCTCTTGGGTCGGTTGGTGAGGCTATTATTATCCTCGCCACCACCACCATCAGCCTCATCCTCGTCGTCGTCGTCGGCCACGCGTCGAACCTCTCCCTTCTCGAACATTTCCCTAAAGAGTCTTGACCGCTCCGACTTGAGCTCCTCCACCTCCTGTCGAGATGCCGTCGTGCCAGGCTCCGTCTCAAGCGCCTTCTCGTACATCTCCTTCAACTGATTGCTCTTGCCCTGGCACAACCGGGATCTGCACACACAAACAACGACGCACATGAGTTATGATATCTTTACAAACCCCACCACATTAAAACATGTTGTAGAATTAACATTTTTTTTAAAAAAACAACTCACCTAAACTTCTGTAGCTCCTCCTTCCTCTGGTCAGTAGCATGGTCGCGAGAGTTGACACCGCCATCCTCCCACTTGGACCGGACCTGCTCCATCTGTTTAAAGTGGGCGATCTCGTTCAGCGCCTGGAGCGGGTTCTTTAGCTGGAAACGAAAACATATGACAATTAAATTCTATGAAACTAATTTGCCAGATCACACAAATCTAAAATTCTCAATCCCCCACTAACTTTCCTCCTGATTTCCGCCTTGATCACAGAATTCTCCTCGTCGTCGTCCTCCTCTTCCTCCTCCTCGTCGCTCTGTAGCTCGATCCCGTCCGCTCCTCCGTGAAAGTCCTCGTCACTCACTCCATTCAGCTCAGACCCGCCGGACGTGAGCGAGTTCTCATACTTTTTCAGCTTGGCAAGCACCGATGCGGACCTGATCAAAACAACACCAAATTAATTCAACCGCATAAAAAATACTTTAAAAATACAAGTAACGGGTAATCACAGACCTCTTAACGGGCAGTGGTTCTCCAAGGTTCTTGTTGGCAGTCTCCGTTTCCTTGAGGTTCTCAAACAACTCAAACTTGGACCTGACGTCAATCTGAATGTCCTCAAGCCCGGTAGCAGGAGTGTCAGACGCTGCAATAATAATACAAAATCCTCATGTCACGATTTTTTAAAAAACCAAATCATCCAAAAGTCCCCAGTCTCGAAATATATTAAAAACACACATCCACGACAAATTATTCGTTTCAACTTTGAGAGAGAAACAGGATAAAGAGAAAAAAAAGCGAGCGGAAACAGGAAATCATATATAAACACATATATGCATATAATCTGAATGAGATAAAGAATGAATGGGACAATAAAAAAATATATTTTTTTTGTAGCATAAAAAACACATTATGAATAACTAAATACAAAAATAAGTTTAGTAAAAAAAACTACCTCTGACAACATCGGGCGGCAGTTCCTTGGGCTGACTCTCGCAAATGATAAGTTGCAGCTTAGGTTTGGCAGCGAGTCTGGCCACCTCGTCCGCTTCATCCTCAACAACGGCTTTCGGCTGGAAGAGCTCCTTGAAGTGGGGCTTACAGTACAACTTGTGCTCATGAGACTGATACGTGTCCACACTGCAAAAATAAGACCAAACACAATCACGTCAAAAAATTTACATAGAATCGATCCATATATTGTCATGTTAATTATATATTGTGCTGTTCTTCTTCTCTTTGGGTGTCGACGTCGTTCGTTCCGCTTTACGACTACATGCTAATATAAGGCTTATATTTTTTTATTATTAATTACCTGAGGACCTTCCTGCAGGTGACGCATCGGAAGCAGTTCTTGTGCCAGTCCTTCTTCTCTGCGCGGACGAGTTCCATCTGGAACACCTGCTTCTCGCAAGACGTGCAAAACATCTTCTTCGTCTCGGCCTTTGTGGGCTGCGGGTCGTCTCCCTCAACAGAGTCCTTTTCGTCAACAATTATTATTACCAATCATATAATATGTGTCATACGTCAATGTGGCGTGCGTGGGTGGATTGCTACTAATTTTTTATGAAAATACGAATTACCTTGATCCTAGCAGCGCTCTCCGAATGTGTGATGCTCCCGTTCTGCTTCTGCTCGTTGCTCTTTGCCAAATTGTCAAACTTGCTGAAACTGGATTTCTGCGAATTTTAATAATATAACACAAATAATAGTATTTTAAAAAATGACAAGCGAGAGAGACTGCAAGCAATCTAAACAAAACTTTATAAAAATTAAAAAAGCAGAATGATGTAAAAAAACATAAATAAGTTGCACCTTAATGTTAGGAGGAGCGTTATTAGATGCGCATAATAGCTGCTCCCAGTACTTAGGCTGGAATAGCTGAAGCTTGTTAGAAGAGCTATTATTATTATTAGTGAGCGAGCGCAAACTACAGTTACTGGATGCTGACGATGATGATAACAACGAGTAGGTCGTTGGTAAGGAGCTAGGACCACCGCCGCTACCGATACGCAGGCTAGAGCTCCGCACCCGCTCGTCCATGTTAGGCTAAGTCACGCAATATATTTTTACTCAGATTTAATTAATTTTAACCAACAAAAAAACAAAGCAATTCAAAACTACAAATTGTATAGTACTACGGAAAAAAGAAGACACGCAACAGAAAAATAAAAACTCACTTTGACAAAGCCGTGGTACTCCAGCGAGCTGGCTCCACGCTGCGTCTGGAGAGGGGGCGAGGCCGGCTCGCCTCCACCTCCTCCTCCTCCACCACCGGAACTTATCACAGTTAGGTCTCCGAAGCTGCGACGCTACGAGTTATTTTGTTTTATTTTAAATAGCGTATATACGAAACGAATAATGCATGCGCGTTTTAAGTTAAAATTATATAAAAAATATGAGCACATTTAAATAAGCGATATATATACGTGGTTATGAGATATTAGTATTATTAATCAAAAAACTCATTATTACCAGATTGGCAACGCACACTTTGGCGAAAACACGGGACTCGCCAGGACCTAGTTTCTTGACCAAGTCCTCGGGGATTGGGATCGCGCCGCTCGTCGGCGACACACTCTTAAACGATTTCGTTGGCGGCTCCCCGCTATTATTCTGCGGGAGCTGGGCGTGACAAAAAACACGAACACGAGAAACGACACACCCAAAAACAATTTATACACATTTTTGTTATAAAAATACACACGCAAACGAAAAAAAAATAACGAAGCAAAAAATTCGTTTAAAAACTGACCACTGAGATGTTCTCCTTGCTGATCTCGGCGTTGGACTTGTTCTTTTTATTCCCCGCCTTGCTCGTCTTCCGCTCCACCTTTGCCGACTTTTTCGAAGTCTGTTCCACCAAAGCGGTCGTCGATTCCACACCTGCCGTGTCCTGGACCGCTGCGACAACGTTATTAATGCTCTGCTCACTACTCACCAACTGCTGCTGCTGTTCAGACTTTTCCAGCGAGCTCTGATGCTGGATCATCGACGACTTGCTCGATACTGAGGAGCTCACACTCATCTGCTGCTGCTGCATCATCATCGACGACTTTACAGTCTTTGATGACATCTTTGAGTAAATTAGAAAAAAAGGAATTTTACTTTTACGGTTGAGAGCAGCTCTCTTCTGTATTTTGGCCAAGGATTCGTTTTTGTTTTTGTACTCGAGAGAAGCAGTTAAAAACACAGAATAAAACGATATCAAAAACGAATTAAAAGAAACAAAAGAGCAGAGTTGAGACGATTTTTATCTTGGATCGGGTGTTTACTTCAAGGTCAAAAACCGATCGTTTCTTGGCACGCGCCCACTTTCATTACGTTCTATCTATAGGAGCAGTATTTGCTATTGCACGCCACCAACAATGCAAGGCGCAAACACACAATAAACTTGGTAAATTACAAAAGAATATAGGAAATCAGACTTAAAATCTTGACGTCTCGGAACGGAAGTGATTTGATATCTATTTCCAAACGCATGCATAAGCCAAAAAATATAGTAAATATAATTAGCAGAAAATCAGATTAAAAAACCACACAAGCAACGCACGTTAGTAGCACACTCGGGTTCAAACTCTTGGAACTCGACACCTCCTTCGTCATGATCGTCGTCGTCGTGTTGGTCAAAGTCTTGTATCTGATCAGTGCCCCGGATGTTGCCGAGCTCGTCGTTGCTCGGCTCCGGGCTGAGCTGGTCGACTGTTGGACCGCCCTCGTCCTCGTCGTCGCCCACTTTGGAAGATGACGATGCTTGAGCTCCTCGGTCGTCCCGCTGAGTGATCCTGTGTATTTCCTCGCACTCGACGTCGTCCTCCTCAGACTCGAGGGCGGCGCGGTCGTACGACACACCACTACTCTGTTGGGTGGGGTTAGTAATAGTAGTAGCGTGGTCATCGTCGTCGTCGTCGCCAGTGATTAGTAGGCGCTGGTGACACACAAACTCGTCATGCTTCGCAGTCACCGGCTGCTTCTCGTTCTCGATAAGGCTCGTGAACGGAGCCTGCTGGTGGTGCAGCTCGGACGAATCGATTACACTTACGCTGCTGCTGGACGTCTTGAAGCTCGACGAAGATGTTGTCGATGACTGCTTGTCGAACACGTGGTGCGACATGGCTCACGTTCCGATTGTCACGACGCTCTCTAATACTGAAATGGATTTAAAGGACAACGTTTTACACAAATGGTTGTTGTTGTCGTCGCGTTTTTTAGGGGAAAAAGTGCATTTGCCTTCGTATCTGGGTGCATTTACGTACACATCGTTTTCAATTGACATCAGACGCGTGGGACACGAGTGCATTTGATGTCATGGGCGTATTTATAGCGTTGTTTTTTCACATTCCCTTTCTGGACCTTATTTTTTTTTTTTGGTATGAACAACATTTTTTGACGCTTTTATAACACGAGTGTGGGTGATGACGGGATAAACATAAAAAATCACTGTCACTCGTGACCTATTGCGTCCACCCTCGTAAGATACTTCAAACAAAAATATTATTACCAAATTACAAAATGTTAAATGTTCATGCGCAATTCATGTTTGCATGAAAATCTTAAATCGTGCCAGAGTGCTAGATTTGACTTGTGTTTTATTTAATTCAAAGTATTTCGCTCAATTGAATTTATTCGTAAATCAATGTATATAAAATTTGCCAAATTTGAGGACAAAATTAGGTGCCGGTATGATCTCATTCTCTGCAATTTGTGCTATGTGCGGGTTATTGTTTTATAATATAAAGCAGCGGAGCAACCGAACCCTGACACTTTTGTCTCGAAAACTCTCAGACAGACTCAAACGCAAAAAAGAGAAACAAAAGGAGTTAAATATATGCATGCTCGAGTCCCTTAATAAAATTCAAACGCTTACAAGTGCCATTTGCATCGAGAATGCATATACACTACCTCGTAATTTTGTATAAAAGAAACTCAAATGTACCGTATGTCCCCGATAAACTAAACCTCTTCAAACAGACAGTTTAAAAAATAACTTAACAACACAGCTCTTTCTTGTGTTGATTGCAAACAAGGTTTGCTAAAACTAAAACGCAGAGAGCTATAGTATACAATCGGAGGTACTTAATAATTACGAGTACCTGTTTATAAAAAGTACCTTTTGCTTCAAAATCGCCATATGTCAAGTACACGCGCCGATCGGTTTACATAATTTGCAGGAGCAATATGTACACAGCCGTGTTATCATTATCATTCGGCTTTCACTTACAAATTATTACAATTTTATACGTACGAGTTCTCGTCATTATGCAAATTACTATTATAGTTTTGTACTACAAGCATACTTTAAGTAATTGACGACGAGTCGCTTTCGACGAGAAATTATTTTCTTCTTTTCATACGTGAGGAAATATGTGCTGATAAAAAAGACAAGAGAGATTTATTTTTGTGAGTGAGTGAACGCGGAATTGGGTGCTGTTTGCAACAGGACATATATTCTTCTGTTTATAATAACATAAAGTAGTTCACTGGCCAACATGATGCTTGAACCCGGGTGTTATACTTCTTTTCTTCTCCCCACCCCCGTTAAAAATATATATATTCGGACAGAGCTACATTATAATTTTCGGTTCTTGACTCTCTCTCGTGCTCTCATATTTAAGTGTTGTGCTGAGTCAGATACATTCCCCCCGCGTGGGACTCCATATTTTTTAGCGACCATTAAACTGAAGTTTGCGCATGCACGCGATATATCACACACATGGAAATTTTCCAGATATATGTATTATCTATATACTCGCTTAATACGTGTAAAAAAATTCCTTCGTTATAGATTGTTAAGAGCGCGAGTTATTTTTAGCATCGGAATGAGCCGATTTCTTGGAGTTGAGCCAAGGGTTTGCGCGAGAGAGAGTACATATTCACGTTAAACAACGTTGCGAATAAATACGTTCGTTCTCTGATTTTCTCGAAAAAATTTTCAAAGAAAAAAAGTTTGACATGTCTTGTGATGATGATTGTCAATTTAAGTACAAAGCCTATACGTCAAAAAGTATACGTAATTTTGGCATATCTCCGTTTGCAAGACTTTTTTTTAACCGAAATGTATGTTTAAATTCATGATTCTGCATATTTATAAACGATGCTCTACATATTTTGCATATGACTCACACAAACGGTATATGAAAATTTCCAGAGCTCTCGCGATATAATCCCAAAAGAGATGAAGAATATACGCATGAGCTCATGTGCATTCCAAAAGAAACCCGACTTTGTGTGCTTCTCTCACACAAAACGAAAAAAATTAATGCAAACACACGTCTTTTACATGACTCATGTTCTTTTCCCCCGTGTAACTATATTTCTTAAGCAAATTTAATAATTACTTCTTACCTTGTTTAAGTCTCCAAAAAATATATTATGAAAATGTGCTCACAAACTCTGTCCGAATTTATATGTAGAAGAAACGATCCTTTAAAAAACCATGGCACACAGGTTGACAAGATCCACGTAACTTAATTATATAATTCTCTTCTCTCAAAACGAGAATATCACATAAAAACTAACTAAAAGTTGGAAATATATTTTCTCCCTCAGAAGAAGAAATTCAGTCAGTTTAATGGTCCCCGTTTTTTCGTAGGTACACGAACAACAGTATTTTTTCGTCTTCTTCGTATTGTGTTGTTAAGTATCGCATATATATGTATGTCCTGTTATCGGGACACACAATGGTTCAAAGATTCTCTCTGCGAGAGAACTCGTTTTTTTTCTGCCAATGCAATTTTTGCAGCGAGAAGAAAACCGGTGGTGGTGGTAGACACTTTATCTGTCGACTGTTTTTATTGTGACTGAATGGGATGCTGCTGCGGGATCAACGAAGAAGTTCTCTTCTTCTTCTCCTTCGTCTTCTTCTCAGAGAGAAACGCTTTATTACTATTTTTCTTTTAAACCTAGAAACTAGGAAGTAGCATCATCATCATCCTTGCTGTGTGTGCTGATTATATGTACTTCTTCTCTTCGCTATTATGTGTACGTTACATCTACTCTCTTGCATACATGTTTTATGTTTTGAAACACTGCTCACACACCGTCCTTCTGTTTGTCTCTATAAAAGTATATATAAAGGTTTTTTTGGCATACAACACGACGACAACGACGACTTCTTCTGTGACTGATACTGTTTATATTATAAACTCGGGAGTATGCAGTCTCAAGCTAAATTGCTTCATGTATACACACTTGCTTCTTTATCTACGCGGGGGTGGAGAGACTTCTGAAGTCTGACTTTGGATGATGAGAGTAAAATTACGTGTGATTGAGAATTTTTTTACTCTTATTACGCTTTCATTAACATGTATGTGTATTTTACCCGGTAATATTGAGTGCCGGAATTTGGGATGATTTTTTTAACAGCACATTTGATGATTCTTTTGACGTTGTCAAACCGATGAAGAACATTCAACACTATAGCACCACACAGTATAAGTATAAAAAGATTCCGCACCCCCGACCATGTATATATGCATGTATTTTTTTAGCATGCGAAAAAAAGAGTTCAATAACACGACGAGTGAATGATGGAGGAGAGCAGGTAATAATAATGATAGGATTAATAATATATACTCGCTCTCGCTCTATCGTCGCACCACCATGAACAAGTTGAAGCAGCCTTCGTTTTATGCATCTGTTGCAAAAATGCACAAGAAGCTTTAAAAGATGATGATGATACGGGAAACCGGTCACACACTCACGGAACGAATAATAATAAAAAATTGTAATAAACCCGAATTTTTTGTATTAGAAAACCTGGATGAACGTACAAAAATCTTATGTGTATATTTCATGCACACGAATGTATATTTTCTGGAATATATGTGACGAAATGTATTAAAAATCTCTGGCGAGTGTTGAGAGAAAATTGAAAAAAGAAACCGTGAGGATTTACTTAATCTTGATGAAATCAAAAACGATGATGATAAAATCGAAGAAGAGAAAACCTTGTGTTTAAATTACAAACAGTTTTCTCCCCATTTTCCTTTGCAATCGGGTAATTAAATCGAAAAAATATATATATGTGTATTATTATGCACTTTTCCTATGCACCAGTTTACGTATATTTGTAATTTTTTTCGCAAAAAAAAGCACACAGAGGGGTTAGGATATATAAAAGCATCCCTTTCATGTGTATCTACAAGAGGAATTTTAAAACGAGTCTGTGTGTATGTGCATGTTACATGTGAGTGTTTTTCAACCCCTTCTTCTTCTCCTCCGCTTCACACACTGCATTCCGATGAACAACTTTTTACACATCATGAGTTTTTAAACGAACAAAAATATGAGGTTCAATGCACTAGCGGGTTTATGCGCATATATCCACACTGCATATTATATTGTGTCTGGACACGTATCCGCGTATTTATTATTTAATTTATCATATAGGACGCTTGTTAAATACTGTCATGCAGAATGGTTGATTTTTTTTGTAAACATTATATAATATATATGGCATCTGCGAACTAGTTTCTTGGTTTAACATGGACGAAATACAAAATAAAAGTTAGTATCACAAATAAACGACAAAATAAAAACCTAGTTAAAAATTGACAAAAAAAATCATGATCTTTTTTTTCTGATGAGATTTCAAAAAAAACATTTTTCGCTACGATATATACTTAAGATACACTATGCATTTTTTGTCTTCGCGGGGTGGTTTATTTTACACGTCATCGAATAGTCCTCTTGGAGGATTCGTGTCTGAGGTGGAGGACTGCTGGTAGTAGTACCTTGCTGCCGTTGACGATGGCTGCTGCTGCGGCGTCGTTGTTGACGGTGGACTCGTGCCGTACACCCGCACACGGTTATTGCTGGAGGAGGATGAGTCCTCAATCAGCACGCGAGAGTAGTAAGTCTCCTCGTCGTTTGGGTGCGTCGATGACGGGGACGACGCGTCATAAGATAAATTGCGCAGGTTCTCAACTGGGAATATATATATTTTTTACGTTAGAGTCGTCTCAGGGTGCCCCGATTTGAGGTGTAATAAAAATTTGTGACTCACCTGCGACATTCGCGGCGTCTGCAGCGCTGGACGCTCCCCGACTCGACTCGAATCTCCTGGATAAGTACTTCCTCGCGCCACCTCTGTCCGCGCTGTCCATGCTCCTCTGACGACGTCTTTTCTCTGCATACACATGATTAGTTTAAGTAACATTTCTTTAAACACATGAGATCAAGTCATTATGCTACACAAACCTCTGACGACGAGCTGAGCTCCCTCCTGAACGAGTTCAGCGACGATCTCGTCTTCGGGGAGGAACTGCTGGAACCCTACGGTGGAGAGGAGCCTTGCCCCGACCCTGAACCACGTTAGAATGGCGATGAGGAGGATCCCTATTGGGAAGTACACGTTGAACCCGTCCGAGATGAGGGTGACCACGTCCATGTGTCCCATCACCTGTGTGTACGACGTCTCCAGCACGTACTCTTCGATAACGTGCGAGTCGAGGTGGAACAGCGACAGGGTGTTCAGGCAGAGCGGAGGAGTCAGACGACACAGTAGCCTATTTGTGGTTCACATAATATGCGTGTTTATATAGTTTCTTTAACGCATTTCATAAAAGTCCATAATTTTTGTTTTGTTAAGGCCTTACATTCCAGCGAAAATGAGGGAGTACTCGTCAGTCATGTGGTTCGCGGAGAGATAGTAAAAGTTGAACACTCTGATCTTGAAGATGGTGTAGAACGCGCACGTCGCCATATACGCGATTGTGAGCGTGCAGAGCAGCTCCATATACGGGTAAGCTGACCGGGTGCCGTTCAGTAGCAGCGCAAAGAAACTCAGCACCGGAGAACGGTTGAAGAACGTCACCTCCGACCAGATTATCATGAACGAGAGAATCACCGCTACTACACTCGTCAACTTCAACGCGTACGAGTGAAGTTTACACCGGGCGAACCATTCTGGAACAAAATATAAATTATTTTCATAATTCTTGAATTAATAAAAAATGTTGTAAGAAAGACTACAAATATATAATAATAATTTACCTAGATAGGATGGCATGTTTCTCCAGAAGCAGTTTGTCGGCTGCTCCTCGAACGAGTGCTTGAATATCCGAGTGCTCGACCGCATATTCCGCTCAACGTCCTCCAGGTAGATCGCATGTGTTACCGCCTGCTCGTATTGCGTCTCTGCAACAAATTTCAAAATTCAATCATAAAATCACACCTAATTTAACTCAGCATCAAGAATAAAGCTCACCAGTCCTGTGGTAAGCCTGAAGGGCGCGTTTCACGTTCCTGTGCAGCTTGACGAGCAGTTTCTCGTTCACCTCGTTGATCGTCTCGTTGACCCTTCGCCGAGCCATCTTCTCCCTGAACTCGACGGGAAGTGTGCTGACGATCGTCTGCAGGTTGTTCGCCAGATCCGGTGGAAGCGCGTTCGTCGACTTGACGCACAACTGAAGCGTCTTCACCACACAAATAATAAACCGAACACAAATTAGCACGTGCTCACAACGTTTTATTAATAAATTTGAAATACAATTCCCAACACCCACCTCAATAACATCATCGATCCCCTCCTCCGCCGAGTTCCTCTCCCCGCTGAGCTTCGCCACCTTAAAATGGGCTAAATTGAGACTCCTCCTCTCACAGGAGCTAGCATACAGCGCCTGCGGCACGCTGACGAGTCCATACCCGAGCATAAAAACGAGAAGAAATAGACCCCAGGTGTTTGACGCAGACGACGCAATTGCCTTCAGCTTATACCAATCTAGCTGAAGGCCAGGTTTCACCGCAATGTACGCGAGCAGGATCCCGCAAATAAAGAGGTACGACCCGTAATAAATCGCATTGTCGAGAAGCGCCGACCTCAACTTGCCCTTGACGGTAAATTCTCCAGCCTGGACGTACGACTGCATCATTGGGAGAACGAGCCACGTCAACAGCTGCGAGGTCCAGTACACCACCCGCCACAAATTCAGCATGACAGAAGGATTCACGTAGGATGGAGGAACAGAACATTCTTCCACCGTTCCATTGGAAACTGGAAGGGGTGATGGCGTCGTCGACGACGACAACAACGACACATTGCTAATCGCTGTCGGCAAGATCCCTGCTGTTGTCGCGTTGTTGAGATCTAGACTGTTCAAACACTGGCGATATGCCGTCTGGAATGGAGAAACATCATAATCTCAGATTATTATATTCCTTAAATTACATAATTCCAAAAACTTTAAATTCGTTCTAAAAAAACTGACCCCCGAGATGTCTATAGGTAAAACAAAGATGAAGACGAAGGAGAAGTACCAGGCGACAAGAACTGAGAGTGTGACGACAATGTGGTGCTTGTACCAGTTCCCATACTGGAACAGGAGGAATGACGCCAACAAGAAGGTCGTCACAAGATCAATTCCCAGCTGCCAGCTTGACATTTTTTTACGCCGTTGTTGTTTCCAGTTGCCACAAATAAATAAATAACTGTACAAAACTTTACTCGTGCATTTGTGTTTAAAAATTAGTTAAACCTCACTTAAACTAGTTTCTTTGGTCTAATTTCTTTGGGGTTAATTATTAAATTTTATAATAATAATTAGTGGAGGTCATCCACTGCGACTTCCAAAAGTTCCAATGCAGAGATTCCTTTTTTGGAACTTATCGATTTATTTTGTCAATAGAATGATACTTTTGAATTTGCAGCCGGTTGGGGTGGTTCTGCATGGGGTGACTTGAGACAAGTCAGTATAAGTGGTGGGATGAGACTATATGCAGAGAAGCTTTCGAAGATGAATCACTTACAAGATAATTGAGACGATGATCCAATTCATACTCACGAATGACGTGATACAATACGTGATTAAAGATAATGAAATGGTAAATTGGTAAGTTTTAAAGCGTAGTAAAAAATATGTTATAATATTATGGTGCTTTTTTATTGCCATAAAATATATAGAGAAAAACAATGATATATTTATATATATATACTTGCTATGTTCCTACACATAAAAATGAGGAAGAATTATTATGATGATGATGTTGAGAGCAGTAAAAGCACGTGGCCAGATTCTCCCTCTCGTCGAGATTACACAATAAAGTATTTTTTTTGTTCTTTTTCTTAAAGAAATGCCATTTTGTTGTTGATGATTGGAAACTACACGAAGCAACAAGAAACACACAGACACACACAAAGATTCTTCAAACCATTTATGGTTTTAGACGTTTCCACCTCGGATGACGACAATGACAAGATGGTTCTCGTCCTTGCCTCCTCCATTGCTCTCCGTCTCGTTGATAAGTGGACACTGCTTCTTGAGGAGTTCGAGGCTGAATGCGCATGGAGGAAATGCGTAGAGCACTCCTGTTGTTGTGGGGTCCTTTGCCACGGCGAGCGAAATCACGCCTGCTGCCTCCTTCTGCTTCAAGTACGAGACGAGGTTGCGGAGGGGGCGGGACTGCAGAGCGTTTGACGAGTTCTGTGAGTCCTCATCCTGGTTACGGGTAGGAGAGTTCGTGCTCGTTGTAGAGGAAGACGAGGGCAGCGCGAGAAACACGCCGTGGTGAGTCGATGTCGAGATACGCTTTAGCACGTCGTCAAGTTTGCTCTGTGAAAAATGTAATTCAAAATATTTAGGTTAGATTAATATTTCTCTAGATCACTGCTTTTGGGGCATTGTGACACATACCTGGTCAAGTCGGAGTCTCTGAGTGATTCTGAGGTGGTTCTTGCACTCTTCGTCCTTCATCAGCAGCTCGATCCCGTCAAAGTCGCCTTCCGTCAAGTAGAGTCTGCACAAGAGAAATCAAAATATTAAGTCTGGATCTGGAATTGGCAGATGTGACGTCATGCAAATTAATCAACACGCCAAAAAAAAACTTACTTTGAAGGGAAACTGGAGTTTTTGAGAATGAGCGCCCCGTTCCAGGAGACGCCAACCTTTCGTGGTATGTCGTGAATGGATTTGATGTTGCCCAGCCCAACGTTTGAGCTCTTCACGGACTCGTTGTCCGACTGTCCGGGGCTAGTGCAAGCAAGGTCTGTGCCTCCGGAATGCGTGGATCCTGGTCCACGAGGCTGCAACTGTCCAGAGTCGTTCCTTCCCGATTCGCTACCACAGCCACTCATGTCGTCTACAATTTTTTTAAAGTTAAATTTTCAGCACACATACAATCATATAAAAAATAATGTAAAAAATTGTGGCATTCTAACCAGCACTGGCCGGGTTGTTGTTCCCAGCGTCTCCAGCCCCCCTTCCCAAATCTCTGTCGTAATCCCTTTTCCCGATCCCAGGTGGATTATGCAAATGCGAGCCAATGGGTGGGCTCGCAGCGTCAGCAAAGTCAGTCCTGATGCGCTTCTCTGTTCCGCCAAGAGGATATCCCCTCATGTCCTTCACTGCTGCCTGAGCTGCGTCAATCGTCTCAAAAGTTATGTATGCATAGGGCTCTCCCTTAATCCACTCGATCTTCTTGATCGAACCAAATCTATCGAATTCCCTCTCGAGCGATGACGACGTCGTCCAATCACCAAGTCCTCCGATCCACATTTTTGTTGTTGGGTTCACTTTTCCATATCCGATCTTACACTGGAACTTGCCAATATATTGGCCAGATAACTCTGATTTCGCTCTAAAAATAACAAAAATCTAATTTAGGCCAGCTCAACCTTAAGCCAGTTAGATAAAAAAAATAAAAATGCCCAAGATCCTAACCTAGCAGCCATGTCAAGGTTGACGAATCTGACGAACGCGTATGCGTTCCCGGTGCCAGGAGGAGGTCTCTTGATGTCAATATCCTCCACGGTCCCGTAGCGGCCAAAGATCCTTCTCAGCTCCTCGTCGGTGATGTTCACCTCGAGGTTTCCAGCAAACAGCGTTCTCGTCGCGAGGGGATCATCCTCTGGGGTAACATGGTGCAAGTAGTTGGGGAACTTGTCCTTCTTATTCTCGTACCGGGGCGGTGCCTGTGGAGGCGGCAACAAATGGCCACCGGGCGGTCCACCCCCATGATGTGGCGGTTCCATATGATGATAGTGGTGTGGCGGAGGAGGACCATGGTGAGGGCCACCTGGATGAGGAGGAGGACCTGGAGGTCCGTGGTGTGGGCCTGGTCCTGGAGGCCCATGATGATGATGCAGAGGGGGTCCAGGTGGTGGCCCGTGATGATGGTGTTGTGCATGGGGTGGAGCTTGTGGTGGCGGAGCTGATGAGCTGTTCCCACGAGGTGGGTATCTACAACATTAAGCGTGAAGGTTTAGCTGGAGATGTACGAGACGAATATAACATTTACACAGGCACATAAATGCAGCTAGCAGAAGAAACACTGACCTGGAGTAGTGCTGCGGGTTTCCTCCCATGCCTCCTCCCCTGCCGTAGTCGTTCATAGGGTGATGATGATCTCTGCCGCCGCCGCCAACTCTGTAGTCTCTGTAGTGCATGGGTGGTCCACTTGTGGGCCCTGTAGGAGGTGGAGCCATTTGACCCCGAGTTCCGCTGTCGTACCTATCGTACCTGTTCGAGTGGTGGTGGTCACCGTCTCGCATTGACCTGGACGGCGGTGGCGGTCCATCGTATATCGGGGATCTAGAGGTTATTCGTAGCACACAACAATCACACACAGGATATCACTTTACTTGCTTTTAAGTAGGTCGCGTTTTTTTTTGTTGGATGGATCACAGGCGTGTGAAACAGAGAGAGATATTTATTAAACCTGGTTTTTATATAGATGACCTCTCTTTGTAGAACAACACTACTCACTAGTTTTCCGCTCGCATATCGCACGCACTTAATGCACTCACTATTTTAATCTGATGGTCACTCAGACATATATTTTCTCTCTCGCTTTATGCACTTCATATACTATCATGGCAGAGGGGTACGATATACGATCATTTTTTGTTAGTAAACACGGAAAAACTTTTTTCTCTCGAAACTATTCATTTTCGTCTCACCACGCACAACCCACATGTTGCATTCAATGGATAAAAACAACGAGTCAACTGTGCCACGTCAAAACTTTGAATCACAGATATAACATGTTATATGCAAAATTGAAAATTTGGAGTTTTGAAGGCTGGTTGCTGGTTGCGAAAAAGTTGCCTCGCTCAGAAAATTGGAAATATTGTATAAATATTTAATTTTGCGGTTTACTATTTTACTATGATGTTTGACTGACGCTATCTCTCTGGCCTAAACCCCATCCATATGTCTCATCTTAATCACCACATCTCTGGAACGAGAGTGTATGTTTTCCTGGACGGATAAAACTCACGAAACTTTCACGAAATGGAAATGAGGATATTTAATGGATTCTTGTGGCACCTTCGTTCACATTTCAAAACTTTTACTTTTCTTTGCAACCATAACTGAACAGAATTTGATTCAAACTGGAAACAACTATATTTCGCTTTGTTTTTTTTCGTGCATTCCAGAAGAGTATTAATGATATACCAATATTTGTGACAATTTTAAGCAGAGTCACACGAATGAGATCTTTCCAACGAACAACACTGAACATATTCTTTTTGTGCCAAGTGTAAAAAAGCAGAGACAGAGAGAGAGAGAAAGTAAGTAATTGAACAGAGCTAGAGGAAGACAGTAGTAGTAGAGATTTGATTTGCGACTTTCTGGAGAAAATTCCAAGCTTTGATTTTTTTGGAAACAATTCTTCACTTCACTACACGCCATAACGTGCGTTCCAATACACATACCACTTGTGTAAAAAAATAGACTGACTAGCGCATAAAAATATAAGGGATATATATTTCGATTCTTTTTGTATTTCATCAGGTGCGCCGTTTCTCATATATTTTGTAGAAACTTTAAAAGGCACGTTATTGAGTGTATGTATATACTCCGAAAGCCTACGACTAGAATTTTTATCCTCTTCTCCAGTTTTATAAAATGCCCCCACGATTTCATACACAATCTTTGGAAAGATTTTTTGTCACATTTTTCCAGAAACCATGCACTATTGAAAAAAATTATATAAGATGAGCAAAATACGACACTTTTTTTTATCACAAATTTCCAAGCCCTAACGAATATACACTTGCGATTATTTGCGATGATATATGAAACATCAAACTTCCAGAACTCAGTCGACAACACTCTCGAGGTATTAGAGATTTTTGTTGTTGATAACTAGAAGGTTAGTCACTTTAAAACACGAAATAATTACAACTATATGTATCGCGGATACAGCACAAGCACTAATTTTTTTATACTTCCATCTTATATCCTCCCCTCCTACTCCATCATATATTTTTTTTTATATATTCCAGAATTTTCTCTCTCCAAATTTCTCCACATTGATTGGCTTTTCCAAATCCACACTCAAAAACTTTTTTTTATGAACAAGTAAATGCACCTCAAATTCAGAGCACCGAGAAGAATTTGTCAAATTCCATTGAGTTTCAATTTCAATTATGACACCTATGAAATCAGCGATATTATTATAAATGCATGTAAACTACGGGAAAATGCGACTTTTTTTGTATGGCAAAAAATGGATGCACTTATGCACACCGATGATAAGAATGCAATGCGCAAAATACAAGAACAACTGAAACTTCTGCACGCACACACGCACTTGGAACCATGCACGAGAGAGATACATTTAAAGTGACATCAGCGTTGACGACGGAGGGAGGAAGAGGAGAAATGATGATGACTTGTGTACATATAACCTCCATAACCTCTGCTGGAACTGATTTCAGAGAGACTCATCAAAGACTTTTCCTCTTTCATCAACATGAACTTTTTTTCCGTCAAAAAGAAAACTTCACGATCAACGATAAACACTATTCAACCGAGTGAGAGCGACTCCACTTGAATCACATATACGTTATGTTTGTTTAGGTAAAAAAATAAAAATTTTAAACTCGAGATAATAAAAATCAGACTTGAATGAAAGGAAAATATGATAAAAACTAGCACGTGTTATGGAAAAAATTAGGATGGATATTCACTTCCAAAAACTTTCGAACTGAACCCGGAAATAAACATGATGATGACTCACTTATCCAAAAAAATACATCCTAAACAGAGCACAAGATTCTACGCCCAGAATTTATAGGTAGAAAAAAGAATATTTGTTTTGATGTTTCGTTGTTGTTGATAAAAGCAAAAAAAAAGATTAGTGTTGATTGATTTTGTTTTAAGACAATACCTCCGACTGCCGGTGCTGGCACTATTCCCCCCACTTCCACCACCACTATAATACTTATCCGCGTAATGATCTTTCGGTGACGGAACTCCGTGATGATGTGAGTGAGCGCCAGAGCTAGCGGAACCTCCTCCAGCTCCTCCTCCTCCTCCTCCACCACCACCACCAGCAGCACCTCCTCTGTTGTACGTCGGAGGGAGGGACTCGTACGCCGCCTCCACCATCACTGGCTTATCGTAGATGATAATCCTGGATTTTGAGTGTTTCGCGTCCCTAGCGTCCTCGTATGACCGGAAGTAGACGTACGCCACACGCTCGTCTGGCTCGTGAACTACCTTCACGCTGATGTCGCCAAAACGCTTGAACTCGCGGTACAATGTCTCACGGACTACTTCGTCCGACGCCTTCGGGTGGAGCGAAGATATACACAGAACCTTGTACGGGTATGGCTGAGACGCTGTGCCTGAACCGGAAGTCGTTGACGCACCTCCTCCTCCACGGTTGCTGTATTATTATTTTTCGAACAATTATATAACTTTCTTGTACCTTTAAATTGTCGCACTCCTTTTTACACTATTTTTTCACTAATTGCACAAGATTCAACTAAAATGACTGGGACTAATCGAATAAAAACTACTAATCACAAATTTTGGACATTTATTTTTTTGGTATAAAAATTTGACTAATTTTCGCTCGCTAATAAAAATTAAATGAAATCCAATAATTTCCACATTTGTTTTGATTTTGAAAACACTCAGCTGAGCAGCATAATATTTTGTTCCCAAAAAGAATATTTTTTGTAAACAAACTCACCCATCCTTGTAGTTACCCCGGTAACCGGAATCATAGTCTCTAGAAGATGACCTAGCGGGACTTGCCCCACCACCACCACCTCGCTGCGGTCTTCCAACCGCACCACCACCACCCCCTCCTCCAGCAGCAGCACCTCCATTATTCCTATGACTTCCAGAGCTTGACCTGTGGTGGTGATGATGTGAGGAGTGATCATGTCTGGATGAGGAGGAGTGGTGTCTCCTCGTCTCAGTTCCGTTCGGAGAGTTGCCTCCGTCGTCGCTGGATCCTTCGTTCAAGTCGCCATACCTCCCTAGCGTGCTAGACCGAGAACGCTTACTCATTGAAGGAGGCGGGGGGCTTGACGAACTACTGTCGAGCCGGTCGCGTTTCATCACTGCGCAGTTTACCGGAGAAGAATTTTTTTATAGAGACAATTTTTCCACACAGAAGACCTTGATATTTTTTTGAGGGTGCTTGTTTATAAAAAATGTTTTTTTTGCTTGTTATTTTTTAAATACTTGTTTTAGTCACGATTCTCCGTCGTGTGCATCAAACTGAAATCAATAATTCACGCTACAAACCTATAACAAATTTTAATACACACTTTCTCCAGTACTTTTTCCAGTTAAATAGTCAACAAAAATTGTGTACACATCCTCTTCTGGGTGCATTTAGAGGTGCTTTTTCTCTAGAAGCAAACATGGATGCGGGATGAATCCTTCTTTTTTTGTGACTAAAAAATCCCGAGGTGTTGGATAGGGTATGGGATGACTTGAGTGTAGGATGATGATGTGCATTTTTTTGTGTATTTAGATACGTTTTCGTACCGGACGGAATGTAATACGCTCTTGTGCATTTTGAGAAGGGTATATTTTTGTGGGTGGTCGGGGATGCGGAATTTATTTGTTGTAGGTTGTAGTCTTCCGTGTGGTGTGGGTATGTATGTGCATGGGGCGAACAGCATTTTTTGGTGATGGAAGATGGAACGAAAGGGTTAGAACTGTTAGAAGCTTCGTTTATGTAAGTACGGCGGCGTCGTCTCGGATGTGGGATTTTTTGTGTATGCTTTTATTATGCTGTGGGTGCTGGTTTGAGGGGAGGGGTGAGGTACTGTGGACGTGCTTTTCTTGGCTACTAAATATAAGGGCATCGACCGAAAAAGCATATACCTAAAATGTATGGCAAAGAAAGTGTGTATTTAAGTACATTTAGGATTTTTGGTATGGGACGGGAGGGACTAACTATAAAGTTGTGTGAGGCGACATGCTTGAGGAGATGTTGGATAGAGGGAGAAGTGGTCGTGTGCTGTGAAACGGTTGAGGTGGCTTTGTTGTGGTGGTTGGGTTGGGGTTGCAAGTTAATTAATGCATAGGTAAGATTGTAGGAAATATTTTTTGAATATTATAGAAATTTTTATGGGATTTTTAGAAAAATTACTGTCAAATTTTGAAAATTGAAAAAGAATTGAAAATTTTACAAATCCGGGAATTTTTGGCTGCATTCGTGGGAGGCTACTTGGTAAGATTTCGAACCCCCGGGTCAATCCATGAATCTCTGGAAATCCGTGTGGCCTTGAGAGAGAGACTCGTTTCGGGACAATTTGAAACTCTCCACTCAAACGCAGTTTTTACTCTTTTCAGTGATAATTTGACATAATGCTCAATTATGTGATTGAAATTAAACCTCGAATGTGTATAATTGAGTTTTTATTATTTTTTAACGAAACCGAGTCCACACAGCACACATTTACGTTCAGACGCACATTGATAATAATAAAAAATGTTGCGCGAGTTGAATCTGACAAGGGAAATAGGAAGAAATTTATGTACTATTTTAGTTATTAATTAAGTCTTAGATATACGACGAAAAATTCCTGGTTCCTTGTTTTTCCCCAACAACCAACTGATTATTTACCTTTTTTTGACTAGTTTCATAAAAACAAATAAACAATTCTTAACATTTACGTATCATTGTGTATTTATCGCACCATTTTAATTATTTACTTTTTTAGGTCTAAATTCCCGTTAGTAAAAAAACACCCCTCCACTTAACAATGAACAGTTTTTTACTCGTGTGGGGATTCTATATTTACAAATTTTCGTTCAAACAAATTTTATACAAACAAATTTGAGGAGAGCAACTTTTTTTTATACAGATTCTCCCACGAAAAAACAAACAACAATTTTTCTTTTAACATTCGCAACAGTCATTTAACGAGATTAATTTTATTAACCCTATAAGTTATTATTTAGCCTTTTTACGTGTCTATATTTTATTTATTTTTCCGTACAAAAGGAGAGAAACGCTAGGAACGTTGATATGCGCGATTTTAATATTTTAATCTCTACATGTTTTCACGGGAGTCTGCGACCGATTTAAGTATACCACACGACCAACAAAAATTATTGTTTTTTATATATAAACTGCGGACAACATTTTGTTTTCTCCAACACTATTATGTAATTACGTTAAAAAATTATAACGTGTATATATTGATTGGTCGCAGACGCCCATCTTATAATCAAGATTTGTTTATAAATTTTTTTTACAGTAATTAGTTAATTACATAAGTACCCCGAAAAATGTAACACTCCGGATGAGAATATATATGTGTGTGTGTGAACCGTTTTTTATTATATATATATTTACGAGTGTACTTAAACATCGTGATGAATCCAACATTTAAAAGTTTTTTTTAACACACATGCACACTCGTACACAACAACAGACGTGTAAAAACCTACTATGTTTAATACGTACGCACGAATTTATTTTTTATACAAAAAAAGAAAATTTTTAATTAATTATTATATGTGGACCTAAAATACAGTTCAAATGTATCAATATAAATATTTTATAGATTTTTTCTTCTGCTTCCTCGCATCATAAATATATATATAAAGAACCTGACAGCCGATATATAAGTATAATTAATTAATATTTAAGTGTATATATATTTTATCATCTCAATTTGAATATTGTCATTGATTTTTTTCCAAACATTTTTCTTTCGTCAATTAATACAATTTTTTGTCTGATAATGTATGTTTTATTAAAATGGAAGACTTGTTTTTTGCTTGTTCTTTATTCTCATCGATCTCTCACTTGTTTTTTTCTCCTTAATATATACAATATTTTTATACGTTGACTAAAAATAATAGAAATAACAATTGGAAATTTCCTTTGCGGGTGTGGAAAATCTTTTTTTTTCTTTCTCAGCTACCGGGTTTTGAGAACTTTGTGTTTTTGTTTGTGGAATGCTCAAGGGGTCTTTTGGATCTCTCTTGTGATGTTTTTTTATGTATTTTATTATTATTGTCATGTAACAAGAGATTCTTAATGTTTTTTTTTGTGGAAAAAGGATGATGTGTTTAAATAACGCGAATATTATGTCCTTAGTTTTATAACAAATATCTTGGTTACCTTCTTTCTGCTTAGTCACGAGGTACTCAAAAAACGAAGGCTTCTTTTGGTATGTACGTGTTTTTTTTGCTTCTTCTGTTTGCATACGTCATTTTCTTGCAACGAAGCATGATAAAAATTTTTGATTGAAAATTTGATTTGATGATGATGAAATTTGTCCATATTTGCCTGGTGTTTTTTGGAGTGTTTTTTAGTTTAAAAACACTACTACTACACGGCTTTTGAGTATGTATGTTTTGATTTTCTTGTTTTTTTGCAGTTTTTTCGTCGTATAATTATAAATTTTGGTTTATAATCGTTTGTGTGGTTCGTTACAACAAGGCTTTCACGGCGGAGACGAGGAAGAGTGACGCTCCAAACAGCACGGACCAACTTGACCGCGCGGAGGAGTGTGCACCACCGCAGTCTTCCCTCAGGTATTCCTCCTGAAATATATATTTAGGAATTTTTTTATGAAGATTTTTGTTAAGGCTAATAAATATTTCTGGTTTGTAAGGTTGTATTTTATCTGACCTCTGGATTGTAGTTGATGCAAACGGGTGGTCGTTTCCTGTGAAGCTGTGGTTTTGGATTGCATCGCACCTCTCCCGGTGAGCTGCTGATGAGGGGATCCTCGTCGTCCTCCTCCTCCTGCTCCTGCTCGCGGTTGTTGAACACGGTTTTGTGCTGCACCTCGCGCTGCCTGATCGTCGTGCTGTTGAGCCCGCACCTGCACTTGCCGTCCGTCACCACCAGGATCAGGTTCGTGTGCGGGATGTAGTGCACGTTGAAGTACCTATACATCAATTTGTGTGTTATTTATAATAGGCGTGTCCATGTAGTTTTGAGAGAGAGAGAGAGGAGTAATACGTGATACTCACCCGTCGCACCCCGAGTGCCCGCACTTGGTGAGGAGCCCGTGGTAGCTGAAGTTGTGGGTGTTGTAGCTGGACCCGTACGTGTAGAGATACGTCTCCTTGTCGCAGGGGCGTAACCTCGTTTTGTTGATGCTCGCCAGCTCGATGTACGGCGGCAGCGTGTACCCAATGTCCTCCTCAACGATCTGGTGCGGAATGTCCGACGAAGACACTAAACAATAAACCACGTCGCATGTTTAACAGATTCATTTGAACTCGTAATAACCACATAATTATGTAATTGTGTCAAAAACTCACTGCTGGCCAGCACGCTGGAAAAGTCTGGGTTAACAATGCTGTGGAGGTTCAGCTGGAGGAGCATCCACGCGACATGTGCCACCACCCAGTTGAACAAACTCGCGAGGTGGGAGAGCGGCTATATATTCAACAAGTTTTCGTGTTATTAAATGCATGATAAAAATATATTGTGATTTGTTAAAACTTACCGTGCTGAGAACACTGGCAAAGTTTGTTTTGGCAACAGCCTGAAGACAGACGGCCTGGTAGTCGACGACCCTGACGCGCTTGTACACGTCGCTGTTGACGAGCATCTCCATAACCATGCCGTCGACCTCGCCAAAGAAGCGACCAGTGTCCTCGTGCTTCTCGCTCACCAGAATGAACCCGTTGTCGTCCAACACGAAACAGTCAAACTCGCCAGACTCGCATGTTCGCTTCATCTCCGTCGCGTGAGAACGACTGTCGAAGGACTTTAATCAAAACACCCACAAAATAAGTATAAAAAAACTTTTTCAAAAAATAAATCTGAAAATAGTGTACTCACCCCACTCGTAATTTCGAAGAACCTGCTCGCCCACTTTTCATGTGTGAACTGAACTCCAACAACGGCGACAGGAGCCTGGAACCCGTTCTTCTTGACAAAAATGGCTCTGGTAGCGGTGACCTTGGAGTCGTTCCTCGTCCCTGCGTCGAACGGCACACTATAAACAAAGGACTCGGGGTCGTGCTCGTACCTCTCCACCGCTCGTCTATACCACAACTCGTTGGTCGCCCCAGAGTTGGCGTCAATGAACCTGGTCGTCTCCTCCGAGCTCGCTTGGCTGTTGATCTCCGGCCCGTCCGCCTTCGTCGTAAAGTCCATCCACCGAGTCAGACCTGTCCTCGTCGCGATAAACGCGTTCGCCACTCCGTTCATCTTGAGCAGATCCCTTTGGGAAATTAAAACACACACGATTTCATTAACATCATAATTCAATCATGCTTGTTTGGCCCCAAATCCAGGTGCTGCTGCGATGGTTGAGGAATAAAAAGACATATTGTGCAACAATCAATTTTGAGTGAACATATATGTGTACATTACCGCGGCATCAGAGATAGCAAAATCGCTATCGGGCTATACATATTTTTGTGTTATATTTTTATGAGAAAATTTGTTAGAAAATTGGGGGAGCATGCAAAGAAGCAAAAAACCCAGCGTGCGAGAGTGACAAAGAAAAGAGAAAAGAGTTTCGCATGAGTGCATGTTTTTTTATATATCACAGTGCAACAAGTCACGTACATCAAATATTATTATTTTTTGTGCAATTTATATATGGATCAAGGTGGAAAATTTGTGTTCGGATCTCACTTGTCATTCTTGTTGAACTTCCAGAGGTTCACCTCGTTGAAGATCTTTGTGACGTTCGCGTCAAACACGAGACTTTGCACGAGCTCCTTCTCGCCTGAAGTAATTCGGGGGTGAAGTGAAACACAAACTTTTAATTTTTAGTAATTTTAATAGAATCATGGTGATTATTAGTTATTTTATCCTCATACATTCATAAATGTCCGCATCATGTCGCCTCGACTCTCCACTTGCCCCTTGCTGATGTCCCTGATGCCTGTGCTTGACTCCGATACCAGTGTTGCGCCACGCCCACGACGAGCTCGTCGCGCTCTGTATTTGCTGGAGAAAGTAGATGAGCAGATCCTCTTTTGAGTCGAACTTGTGCTTTTCCCCACCGCGAATGAACTCGCAGTAGCTCCAGTCTGGATTAATTTTCCACTTGCGAGGCTCGTCAGGCCTGTCGAAATACGAGAGAATGTTCTCCGCTTGAAGTCGGATCTCCATCTCGCCAGTGAACCGGTATGCGTTCTCAGGGACAGTTATCGCCAGCGTGTACGGCGTGTTCTGAAGCTTCTTGAACTCGTAGACTTGGCGGCGGGTGTTCACACGGCGCTGCACACGTCAAAAATAAATATAAATTACACATATTTTTTTACGAAGTAACGGTTTGATTAATGTGCTCGTGTTTGTTAGGTTATTTAAATTCGTTTATCGCTTGATTAAGTTCCCGTATGTGTGCGTTAAAAAGGTGAAAGTCAAAAGTCACACGGCCAATGCTCAAGGTTCAGACAAAAAACTCTTAATAATAAAAACCCGGGGGCAGTTGTGTAGTAGAATGTCATGCAGAAGAAGGTGCTTATATAAGTTGAAGAAGAGGGATACACGCAATGAAGATGTGCACACACACAACGACTTACAAAGTCATCCCGGACTTTCCTAACTCTGAGTTTGTAGTAAGGCACGAATACGGCGGCTTTGACAACGTCGTCAACCACATCTGTCAACAACGGCAGTGGGGTCGTTGATGTCGTCGTCGTCGTCTGAACATATATTTGTATTTACGCGTATACATAAGCGTACACATAAGCGGACATCAATAATAATACCAGGCGCTACTTAAGATTAAGAATTGAAACACTCACGAAATTGTCCTGGTGGACACGGACACGGAGACCTTTCCTATATCCACGCTCCTCCTCGATCATGTCCGTGCGCATCTGCGGCATAAATTATCATAATTAAATTTATATGTGTTTAATATATAAAACTGAGTTATATGCGGTGTTCAATAAAAAATATATAGTTCCACTCTCTCACCTCGAGCAACACCGAGTCATTGTTCCTGAAGTTGTCGTCCCTGTCGACGAGCTCGACCTCGGTGAGATCAACAGTGTTGTAGTTTGGCTTGAGCAGCTCGCCGTTGAAGACTGGCCGCCAGTCCGGGTGGAACACAATGTACCCGTTGTTGTTCACCATGAACGCGTACCCATTCACGCCCAACTTAAACGGGCTCGCCATCTTTCTCAACTCTTTCACAGGGATATCCGTGCCGGCCACGCCCAAGAATATCGCGATTCGTTCCTGTACAAATATTTTTAAATAATGGCTTCTTTAGACATTTTTCTAAATTGATTTGACTACATATTTTTTGTCATTTGTGCAAATACATATCGAGATTGTTATAAGTATACGGGTGTTATAAACAAAGTGTGCAGATCCATGAACACGGATTAGTTGAGAAAGTTCAAAAAGTGTGAGAGAGAATACACGTGTGTGATTAAGAAAGAGGAAAAACAAATGTAATTTTGAAAAAAATGAATTTATATAAGAAAATAAAAACATAAAATATAGATGTGCGTTGGGACCGACCTCAACAGGTTTCTCGAGAACATAGCTCGCATTGACGCGTACTTTTTCGTACTTGATCTGCCGGATGAATACGAATAACGGGAAAATTACACACATTTATACAAATTAATATAACTCAAACCCAATAATCATACATAGAAATTAAACATTTTTTTTGCATAAATCATAAGAAAATGAATATTTTTTGAAGCATTTACGTAATTTTCATAAAGATTTTAAACGAGACGCATAATATGATTTTTTATATATGTTAAGACGTGAACTTACAGTCGAGTTCCTGTTGTCAAAAACAGGAATGGAAGCGCTGATAATAAAGTCGAAAGGTTCCATGGGGTCCTTGGGTTTCACTGGAGTGGGGAAGTGCTCCTCCATTTGTGCCTGCATTAACGCCGCCCATCAAACAAGCATAATCGAGAGGGAGAAAATACACATACATTTAGTACTGCCTTTAGTCATCATTTACTAAATTTTTGATTTTGTGGAAACGTGCATTCATCGTTTAATTGTGGTGGTTTGGATTTTTATTTTTTTAAATGTATTTTTAATTATTTTTTTACACGGATAAAAAAATATTGAGTGACTTAATATTTTTTTGTGTGTAATTATATATAAATTATTTTTTAAAGAAAAAAAAATCATCACCACATCAGAATTTTGCGTATTTTTTAGGGCAAAAATATATAGTTTTTTGGTGCGGTGGTGGTTTGGTGGAGAAGACTGCAGCGGTGGTGGAGAACGGTATATATCTATTTTTTATATGGCGTGCGTGGTGATTTATATTTTTATGCGTGCTTTAGTGTTCTAGCAGAGGGGTGTATCTAGTTTTTTATGATAAGCTACTCTCGTGCAGAGGCGAAAGGCGGATAAGATAAGAGAACTCTACAAAAAATAATGATTTTTAAAGCTCACGACAGTTATGAAGGAACAAATAATAACAACGCACATGCATGAGTTAAGGAGCACAGCAGATAAACGACACATCGTGCGGTGTTGGGTAATTTTTGTTTGTATTTTGTTGATAACACACACAGACGTGTTTAAAAAAAACTATAAATTCTAATATTAATTTTACCTTCGGCGCTCCATGCACTTTTCGCAACCGAGCCTCTAGCTTTTTCGCACTGATAGGCAACGCTAACGGACTAGTTATCTTCCAACTGTCAGTCGAATTAGTAAGCACCAGCGACAACTCATCATCATCATCATTTACAACGTCGTCAACTTCGTCACTCTTTTTTCGTGAATTCGGGTTAGTAGTTGTTACATCATCTGATCCTAACGCGGGGGTTATTATTACGTTTCGACGGAAGACTTTGTGGTCCCTGCGGAGGAGGAGGCGGCGGTGGTGGGACGACGAACCGTCGCTGATATGATGCTGCGATGAGTGGTGATGGGTGTGCGACGATGATGAGTCCTCATCGGGGTCGTCGCGAAGCTCGTCTGACTGTCAGGGTTTTTTTTCGAGGGGGTTCCCAAATTAGATTCGGGGCGGGCAAATAGGGCGTGTGGCGAAGGCGCTTTTGAGAGATCTTGGGCGTGGCAGGAGTTTGTGGTATTTGATGGACGATTAAATTTGCAAAGTTATTATTTTTAGCTTCTAATTGAACATTAAAAATAAAGTCTAATCTCAAGTCGCCCCAATCACCACGCCCAAGTTGGGAAAAAAGCGCCGTCGTCGTCATGTCGTGATTTCCGCCCTAACCACACCCCCGTCAAATAAGTGTGTGTTTTATGAACTGTTTTTACTTGAATGTCAAGGAACTCTTCAACTTTTCTGCGAATGTCAAGGTCTGTGGGTTCTTCCTCGTCATCCTCCGAGTCGTAGAGAAAGGATGGATTGTCGACGAGTCTCCTGAGTAGCTCCTTGTACTTTGTCGACCGCTTGTACTGCATCCTCGCGTTGTGGTCCAACCACGACCAGTCCGTGTGCCTAGTGTCCTGCGAGGACCAGTTAGTTTCATACTCCACGTCAGAGATTCATCTCTTTCCGCGATTCCCCTCCTTTTTTTGTTCGCGTAAACTTTTTATATATTTGCAAATTCTGCCTAACTTTGCTTGATTGCGTTTTAAGTTTTTTTTTAAAAATATATATAATTGCGAAAATATCGTCTAATATGGTTTGAAGGGGTTTGGTGGGTGGGGCGCGGATGCGAGAGCAAACGGGGATATAATTTTCACGGCAAGATATATGAATATATATCGAATATATTTATGGACAAAGCACACAACAGAAAAATAAAACTCATATGTATATATATATATAGTCAACACGGTTATTTGATAACACGAGGACAAGAAAACTCCGGATAAAAAAAGTAAACACAAAAGTAAAAAAAATCGTAGTATTTTTTGTTTTTTAATCTAATCGAGTACTAACCTTCGATCTAAATCTAAGCAGCCAGTAAGTTCTGCGACTACGAATTGGGCTTGCCTATAATTACGGACACACGCGATAATATATAATAATATATTTTTTAAATAAATAAATAAATAAACAACAAAATCAAATTAATGGATTCTTCTTTTTTTTAAACAAAATAAAATTGATTATTTAAACGAAACCTGTTCTCGCGATATATATATATTTGATAGAAAACATATGAAAAATATAGTATACGGCAACTCAAAAATAAAACGAGACGATATATATATATCTTTTCACTATGCTTTGATTGATGATTTAGCAAATTTTTGTAAAAATTCAAGAATATATATTGATTTTATGCCGAATTGAGAGAAGCGAGATTTGAGAGAAAGTTAGAAAGAATTTGATTGGATATTTACAGCAATGTGGGCGTAGACTGGGGTCCAAGACTCCTCGTGCCTCTTGTAGATGACCATCGGGCGCGACATCACTGGCATGTACTTGAGCACCTTCTCCTGAACTTCGGATAGCGTTGACACGTGCGTAAAGTAGCCTATGGACACACAACATTTGCATTTACGTTTTTTGTTTGGGAGAAAAGCAGTGTGTGTTTTGTGTTGAGAGGTGGAAATAATGTACCTCGGTTAGCACACGCCATCCAAAGGACCTCGCGTTTCTCCGTCACTTCTCTCCCGATTAAATACGTGAAGACGCGGACGTAGTGCTCCGGATTCTGTCTCGCCTTGAAGATCTCGTCAAAGTAGAAGGGCGCTCCGTCCGTGATTATCATGATCGCTTGGTTGCAGTCGCTCGAGTCCTTCTCCTTCCGAGCCTATTTTTTTAAACACAAACACAAGCATTGAGCACTACTCGTTCAAAAATGATAATAATTTAGTCGCATACCACTCATCATACCTTCTCGAGAACGTCGAACGCGGTGTTGAGTGCACTGGTAAAGTTGGCAATCCCTGAAGTGTGGTCCTGCTCGAGCCCGACCTTGAGCTCGCGCACATTCTCCAGGTTCGCCTGGACGAGCTTGTTCCTGAAACAAGGGACGACAGGGGTCGTCTTGTCCGTGAAGTTGTACACGTTCACGTAGTCGTTCTCTGTCAGTGTGTCCAGCAGCGAGTTGACCACGTGCTTGGCGATCTCTCTCCGAATGCCAGTCATGCTCCCGGAGACGTCGTGCAATATGAACATGTTCTTTGGCGTGTTTGCTGCCTGAACGTACCAAGGCCGGGTGCGGCAGTCGTATAAATCAGGGTTCTGACGGTCTGTATTGTCGTTTGGCCACTTCATCGCTTCAAGTTTTAACAATCAAACAAATTTCTATAATTCGTCTCTCTAAAATCTTAGATTACATATTTCCATAAAAAAGCTACAAAATTTCATTGATAAATTATACCTGGATAGTGTCTGAGAAACCCAGTAGCACTTCCAAAATACTGGTAGCTCAGCGTCGGGTTCAAGTTGTAGTTTGACACGAACGTTTGGTCCATGTTGGACGACCACCCGATCGACTCCAGCACGTCTTCCTCTGCAAAATTTAAAACCATTCCAAAAAAATTACACATTTGAAAATCATAATCAATTGTTAGGATTTATATGTATTGTTGTGATCACATACTCCTCTCGTAGATGCTCGTGGGCACATGGACGGAGCTGAAGCTGGTGTTGACTTCGTTGTTGAAGTGCTGGTCGAAGCCGAGTGCCACTTTATGGTACATATCCTTCGCCTCGTCAGAGCCCATGTTCAGTTTCTTCGAGCTGTAGTACGTGTCTGGAGGTTTTGGCTTCGTGTCTGGGTTCCGGTCGTAAAACTCTAGTGCTTTCTCCTCTGCCCAGTTCATGATTTTCTACACGATTTTTTACAAATTTAATGAAAACTCTGCAAAATAAACATAAAATTTGAAGGAAAAACCACACTGACCCTGATCGCCTCGACCTTCTCTTTGAGGTTCGCGTTGATTTCGCTCACCATCTCGACAATCAGCTCGTCGAGGTTGATCTGACGAACATCGTTGTCTGGGGCGGAGCTAAAGCGCTGGAGTGAAACAAATAATTTCAAACATGCGATTATATCGAAACAAAAGGTTTCTTCAAAACAGTGACAATGCAGGCAACACTTACGTTCTGCAGGTCGTTGTATTTGGTGACGCTGACCCCGAACTGGAACAACTGCCCTCCAAAGTTGCTCGCCCAGCCCTCGAGGCTGCAAAAAATGTCACGAAACAGATTAATTTACAAACACGCAAACAACCAAAATGAAAACGCGCTAAAACGTAACATATAACGTAAAATATAACATAAACGCTCACATTTGTTTGGGAATGCCCTTGTTGTCGTTTCTGCCTGAGGCATGGTGGTGCGACGACGATGACGACGATGACGAGTGCTGGTTGAGCGGCTCGTTGAGACTAGGCACCGCCACCACCACCAGCACGACCACCACGAGGTTAGTTAACCATCCCATCATAAGTTATTTGATTAAATTTTTTAAATATTAGCACGGGTCCATCATGATGACGAAAATTATGTTTCTTTAGTTATTTTTTTTCCTCTGCTTAATATATTCTTTTGTATATGTGTAATAAAAAATATTTTGCAAGATTGGGAGAAAGAGAGAGAGAAAGAGGTGCTCGCAAAGAATCCTATATAAAAGTATTTTTTTTTGGAGTAGTTTTCTGTTGGAGTATATATGTCATGTATGTGTGCATGATGGCTACTCCCACAGTTGGGTATATATACGATCTCGCGATTTTGTATTGTACGTGTGGCGTGGTTTTCTCTCTCTGCCGAACTCGTGCGGAGCTGCCCGTGTGCGGGGAGTGAAAATAATATTTGGAGGAACGTACGACAAACCAAGTATCATGATCATCATCTCTTTTTTGTCGCTGTCCGTCGGTTTTCTTTTGTGTGTCTTTTTTTTTCGTCGGTTTCTCGTAGTCGGTGGTTGGGGATATAGATATGCTCGTGTATATGCTCGTGTGGGGCGTGCGGGTGTGCTGCTGCCCGGGTTTTTTTTAGGGAGGAGGAGATCGTGCTCTCCTCTTATATTTCCTCCATCAGTGCTCGTATGCATATTTGCAACTTCATTTTCGTGTTGGGTTTAAAGAGATCATATATATATATATATTTTAAGGGTGTATTCTTCGCGAGGTTATCGGCGAGATATATATTTGTATGTCTTTTGTGTGTGGTTCGATGCACTTTTCAGCGGTTATCTGTAATGCATGCAATTCATGTGTTTTTTAATATTTTGTGTCGTGCGTGCGATATTATGATATTTAATGTACATTCATATGCGTTTTGGAATATCGTTTAGTGAATCGCCACGGCTAAGACTTGTGAAAATTTGATGAAAGAATTCCTAAAAATAAACGATTTTGTGTACGAAAGAGTATACATTACTTGTTTTTCGAAAAATTATGATTTGGTCATCGAGTCGCAGGCATATCAATCAAGCGTCTTGTTTTTGGCCATGACTGCATATATATATATATTTTACACGAAATGCATCGTACAAGGCACCGTTCATACGATATTCTCTCTGCATGCTCTTCATATGCCTCTTTCCATTGTTCCAGGGAGTTTTTCTTAAGGTGCTCCATTCTCATTTCTTTTTTTTTTCAAACAAGCAAGCTTGTGTGTATGTGTGTGTCAAGCATATATACGCACACATACGAGAGAGAAAAAATCTCTGCTCCTGCCTTTTCATTTTATGTGCTTTAAAAATGTGTGGCGATCATCAAGATGAGACTCTCTCGACTCATCATTATTTATCATGATAAAAATGCATACACATACACACACTCATATAAAATACATACGTTCTTACCTGAGTCAAGTATGATATGGAATTACAAAACAAGGCAGCAAAAAATGCGCATTCCTATACATTGCTTTATTATAGCGTTGTAAAATCCAGACTTGAGGTAGCGACTCTCTACGGTAGTAGCGTATTATAGAAAAAAAACACTTTTTTGTGATGTATCCCAGCAATGGATTCTTTTGTTTACAGCAATAAAAACTTGAGAGAATATATATTATAGCGTTTTTATATACGCACACGATTTCAATATATTATTTTGAGGGGCTTCATGTTAGATACGCACACACACACGAATAAAATCCAAGAGAGCATCATCACGATCTTTTTTGGTTCTCTCGTTTTTTTTCTAATTAATTGGTTGATTAGATTTTTTTGAGAATATTTTGGGTGGCGTGTGAGTGTTTAATGTGGTTTGGTTGAAAAAAGTATTATGCTGCGTAACCCCGTGTCGAATGTGGTGGCGGCGGTGGGGACTCTGCCACCGTTGTCCCCGCACTCGTTGTCGTGCGACGCGGACGATGAGGACGTCACTGAGATGAGTGGAGGAGCTACGAGAGTTGGTGGGGGAGGAGTGGTCGTCGTTAATAATCAGGATGACGAGCAGCCGCTGGATATGAGCTGTAAAGGGGTGAATGGGAGGAAGAGGAGTTGTGGCAACGTGGAGCCGGATGGAGCTAGTTTGAGTGGTGGAGGGGAGCAGGAGGGAGGAAAGAAACGGAAGGTTTCTGCTGCTGCGGCTGCTTCTGTTGAGGCGCCTGCGATTGTTGCTGTTGGGAATAAACGGAAGTTGCTGAGGAAGAGGAGGAGGAACAAGCGTGGAGGTGGGGGGAGTGGAGGAGAGATTGTGCGTGCCTCTGTGATTTCGTTTGCGCCTGGGAGTTTGGGGAGTGGAGGGGGGTACACGAGTAGCAGCAGTAGTGGAGGGGATGAGGAGGAGGAGAGGAGGAGAGCCAGGTTGAGTCGAGGGTTGAAGAGGAAGCGGATCGAGACTTGTCATGCGGATGTTGAGGAGCATTTTAGGAGGAGTCTTGGGGGGATTTATGATCGGATCACGGCGGAGAGCGTCAAACGGGATGTTGTCGTCGTCAATACTCTTATTGGTCCTCAGGCTGAACGCAATTCTTCGTCGAGGCGAAGTAGTGCGGATGGAGTTGGAAGCGTGGTGGGGGGCGGTGATACGACCAACAATCATAATATCACGCCAAAACTACTGTTTGAGGAGTCCATTAGGCCAAGTGATGGTGAGTGGGACAGAAGTTTTTTATTGTTTTTTTAGAACGCATTTTTATTCATGCTTTGTAATCGTGTGTATCGTATTATTTTTAGTTGATGACCACTTCGCAAAGGCGCTAGGTTCCGAAACGTGGTCGAAGATCGTGAACAACGCACGCGCCGTCTCCGCAGGACCCAGTCCATCGAGTACACCGATCCCGTTAACAGCGACCCCGCCACTGCCTCCTGATGACCTGGGAGCACAGCAACCAATAACAACAACGCAGCCACCACCACCTCCACCTCAGAAACCTGTAAGCAAGACATCGTCGTCGTCGTACAAGATCGAGAGTATCCTGGGAACGAGTGGCAGCAACAACGTGAGTGGACGTGGTGGTGCGAAGAGTGAACGCGGTGCGAGTCCAGGAAAGAGCGGGGGCGATGATAACGATGTTAACGGCGCCGTCATCAGTTCCAGCTGGGACAGGGTCGTGCTCAAACCGTCGAGTGCGTCCACGTGACGATTTCGGATACACACACATATATTATATATATGTTTTATATATTAAATCGTGTTTAATCAAAAACCTCAAATCAGACAACAATACACACAATCAATCATATTAAAAATTATCATAAAAATATAATAGAGTGGCGGACGTGTGTTTATATATATTTTGTGACACAAACAATCGATCAATCATGTGACTGAGAATATAATAATTAATTAATTAATTAACGAACAGTTATGTAATTCTTCTTTTTTGTATGTTTTTTTGTATAATTAATTCACATCGAAGTTAGTTTCAATTTTAGAAATATGAGCACACACGTGATTTGTTGACGGAATTTGCGAGAGGGGCGCTGCGAGATTTTTTTAATTGTATTATTAATTTAATTTAATTAATTTACACGTTAATGAGAAAGAGAGCGTTCCAATTTATTTACCGCTAGTTCGGAAGACCGTGTATCGTGTGTCTATATATGATTTATTATTATTTGCTTTTGCTTTTTGTTCATGCGATGATGATCTCTTTAATTATACACAAAAAGTTTGAAAAAGAATATTGTTGCTTCAATTTAAAAAAATTATATATAATAAAAATTTATCGTTGTTGGGTCTACTTCTTTGTGGACTTGAATGGATAGAGAGAGAACCTTATTATATATTTTTTCTTGGAGAGGTCGATTGCTGGACACATTTAGTACTCATTCCATTTTCGTGAGTTTTTTTGGAACATTTCATATTGGACACGATCAATGATGAATCCGTTCCAGATTTAAGCAAACGTGCATTTTCTTCATTGCAAAATTCACAAGAAAAAAATGCATTTTTGATGCTTTCTTCGGAGATGGTGACGAGGGGCAATAAAAAATTTTAATAGAAAATGGGTTTTTAGATTTCAAAATTTCTAAAATCAGATCTCTCAACAAAGACTCCTCCAGCGGAGGTGTTCCAGCAGGGAATAATTTCATGCATGCATCTGCTGGAGCATCATCATCAGCAGCAAAAGGTGAAGCTGATGGTCATATCACCCAGAGACAGCACACGTGCGCCAGGATTGGCTGTGGGAGAGTCACACCGCAGAGCACGAGGGAGAGTGCAACCAAAAAACTTCTTTATTTCTCACACAACAGATTTCGTGTGTTTGTGTGTGCACAAGAGAGAGATTCACAACAACAGACAATTATTTATATCATCAAAAATTTGTGATTTATTAAGATTTTTTTAAATAGGAAAAGAAGTTTAAATACAGTTTAAACATGTCTGCAAAGTTGACAACTCCGGAGCCGGCAAAGCAGGCGACCGACCCAGTGGACAAGTTGAAAGTGGAGGAGCTAGGTCTGTCCGGCGGGGACGAGGAGGGGGAGGAGCATCCCGAACAGATGTCAAAGTCGAAAAAGAAACGGAACAGGCAGAAAAAGAAGAAATTGGAGGCGGCCGTCGCTGCTGCAGGTGAGGATGATGGTGTTACTAATGGAGGAGTGGCAGTCGTTGAAGAGGAGAAAGTGCAGAAGAAGAAGCAGCAGGCGCCAACTAAAGCTAATAAGCCTGTGAGTGGAGGTGGTGGTGGTAAACGGTTGGAGCAAACTAGTCCAAAACCGACGATTCCGATTGATGAGTTGTTCGCTGAGAAGGAGTACCCTGTTGGTCAGATTATGGAGCACTCGAAGCTCAAGAATCAGAAACTGGATGAGATACAGGAGAAGAAAATGATGGAGAAATTGAATGAGGAGACTTATCAGGATATTAGGAGGGCGGCTGAAGCTCATCGACAAACTAGGAAATATATTCGAGACTTTATTAAACCGGGGATGAGCATGATTCAGATCTGTGAGGAGCTTGAGGGGACGGCGAGGAAGTTGATTAATGAGAATGGGCTGGGAGCAGGGCTTGCGTTTCCTACGGGATGCAGTCTTAATCATGTCGCAGCGCATTATACTCCCAATGCCGGGGATACCACTTGTATTGGGGTGGATGATGTGTGCAAAATTGATTTTGGAACGCATGTCAACGGTGAGAGGGGTTTTTTAAAAAAGCAACTTAAATTGTTTTGATTGTGGTTTTAACTGAGATTTTTGGTGTGTGTTGATTTCAGGTCGGATCATAGACTGCGCGTTCACTCACACGTTCAACCCGAAATACGATAAATTGCTGGAGGCGGTTCGTGAGGCGACAGAGACTGGGATACGCGAGGCGGGGATTGACGCCAGATTATGTGACATTGGTGCTGCGATCCAGGAGACTATGGAGAGCTACGAGGTGGAGTTGGACGGGAAAACTTATCAGGTCAAGGCGATTCGGAACTTGAACGGACACTCGATTGATCAATATCGTGAGTTTTATTTTTTTGGTGGACTTTAATCATTCAACTCAACTGCTTATAATTTAAAAAAAATTAATTGGGTAATGTGTTTGCACACAGGGATCCACGCAGGGAAGACAGTCCCGATAGTGAAGGGCGGCGAGGCGACGATGATGGAGGAGAACGAGGTGTACGCGATCGAGACTTTCGGTTCAACAGGGAAAGGTCACGTGCACGACGACATGGAGACGTCTCACTACATGAAGAACTTCTTTGTCGGTCACGTCCCTCTCAGGCAAGCCAAGTCGAAGCAGCTGCTCTCCGTGATTAACCAGAATTTTGGAACGATGGCGTTCTGTCGGAGGTGGTTGGACAGGCTCGGTCAGTCAAAGTACTTGCTCGCTCTCAAGGATCTCTGCGAGAAGGGGGTTATCGAGGCGTATCCTCCATTGTGCGATGCCAAAGGATGCTACACTGCTCAGTTTGAACATACGATCATGCTCAGACCTACTTGCAAGGAGGTCGTGTCCAGAGGGGATGACTACTGAGAAAAAATTATTATTTTTCAAAAATAAAAATACTACCCGACACACATATTAACAGTTGAAAAAAGTGTCTTAAAAATTAAATTATCATGTGTATGCTTCTTTCTTTCTCGTTGAGTCATGTGTAAAAGAAGATAATTAAATATATATGCGTTACAAAATTATATGTTATAAAAATTACAACATAACGTGTTGATTTGAATAATATTATATGGATATCATTTAGTATTCCGCCACCTGCGTATACGCAGTCATGTTATAATCTCGTTTAAATTCACATGGAGCAAAGTTCCATATTGCATTGAGCATTTCTCCAGCAGCAGCAGAGCGAGAGGAGAGAAGTGTCGGGGCATCCTGTTCATCCTCTGACGATCCGATATATCCTCTCAAGTATTTTTTTGGAGAGGATGAGAAAGGAAGAAGAACCATACCACAACAAATGCATACGACAGATACAGAAAACAAAATATTATAAAGAATCGCATCTTCTTCCTCATCCCAACATTAACAATTGAGAATATATAGTGGAGTCGGTGTATCGTGTGCTCCAAATGCTGCAGCAAGAGAATAAATACCAAAATATTTTTCACACAAATTTCGTATATAAAAATACACTTGGATTTTGCGTGATCTCGTTTTCGCTGGATATCATCAAGTCAAGTCATATGCTTGTGTGTATATCTTAACAAGTGTTTCTTTTTTTGAAAAAATAAATAAATTGGATTGGAAATTATCTCTGCGGATTGAAAAAGGCGAGAAAAAAATTAACGGGTTTCAGAATGAGTGTGCGTGGTTGGTTCAAGTGACCACGTTCTTGTTGCGATAATAAATTTATGTATAATTTTGAGTGGGATTAAGAGTTTTTTTTCTGTGAGTTCCAGGATATTTAAAAAACTATATATTTGTAGTATTGGTTGTTGGGAGTGTTGTTTTTATCATTGATTTTTGGGTGAGGATGGCGGAGAACCTGAATAAAAAGCCCCCGAAAGGGATACTCAAGTCATCGTCGAGCTTCGATACGGCGTCGTGCGGCGTCTCCTCCTCATCAGCTAATAGTGCTTCCACCTGCTCCTCCGCTGCCAGGAGGAACTCGGGCAGTCTCAACAATGCAGAGGGGAAGTGCGATCTTTTGGAGGATGAGGATGCTGGTGGAGGAGGTGGTGAAGGATACGTGCACGTCAGGAAACATTCGTGAGTGTTTTTTTAAAAATATTTTTAAATGGTTTTTGTATATAAATTTGAAATGTGGTGTTAATTTGAAAAATTTATTTGCAGAAAGACGGCCAAGTTTGACGAGATGAATATATTGGAGACGTACCATCCGGCGACGAAAACGTACGGGCATATGAAAATTGAGGAGCCAAAAACGCCGTTTAGCTACTACGAGGATGCGGATGAGGAGCTCGAGTCAGCTGCTTCTAGTCACCTTCGCGCGTCGTCCGCTACTGAGAAACTTGACGCTTCCGAGTTGGCGAGGAGGCTCGAGGAGAATATTCAGAGGGAGGCTGGTCATGCAGATGTCGTCGCTGATACAGATAGGCTCGAGGATGATGATGATAGTGACGATGAAGCTGGGGATGAGGACCCAGAGTCGAGGGGTACGGGTCACAATCTTTTTTTAGACGGGATGTTTGTATTTGGGGTTGGAGCTAAAAATGTAAATATACAATTTCGTGTTTAAATTGTTTTTAGAAAACCGGGTAAAGTTCGAGTCGAAGCGGAAGGCACACTACAATGAGTACTACGCAGTGAAGCTGGCAAGGAAGCTTATGGAACAGGAGGAGGATGACGATGAGGAGGACGCTCCAGCTCTGCAGGATCAGGCTTGTGGCGGAATCGAGTTTCCATGCGCGGATAAATTCATACCCGAGGAGGAGACTAGAGTCAATGAGTGTGACGACGTTGTTGTCGTCACACACCACGTTCAGGATGATGGAGGTGGAGCAGAAAAAATGGTGGACGGATAAAATATAGTTTACGGATGAGAGAGAAGAGAAAAATATTGCATTTAAACAGCGTTTATATTTTTTATCATCATGATTCTTTCTCCACGACTGTGTTTTTATTTTAGAATGATTTTACTTAATCGTCTTTTGATGCTGTTTAAATAAACTCCATCTGAATTTTGTTGGGGTTGTTTTGAGGTGTGTGGACTTTCAACCTTTGTGTATATTTCATTAATGTTATGTTTACAAATTAATTAATTGTTATAATAAATGAAGATCTGCAACGGCGATAAAAATGGATTTTAATTATATTGTTTTTATATCTAGCTTTCCGTAAAGGGCGGCATAAACTAAACATAATCTTTGTCATGTACATGTACTTTTTCGGGTACTTGGGAAAATGATGCTGAAGAAACATTATTCTTTGGTGGGGTGGGGTGCATGCATATATATATTGCAAGGGTTAAGAAAACTAAAAATTGTGTAAGGGTCATAATTTATACATAGAGCGGATGATTTTTTGGAATTTTTTGTATAATATGCATTTTTACACGTTTTTTACTCCTTCACTTACCTCAGGGACCTACCACCCAACACTGTGTATATATCCTTTTCATATACTTTCGTTTTAAGACTACAAAAATATAACTCAAAAGGGTGACACGTAATTGTATATTCAGTTTACAATTGGTATTGCTTCTCTACGAAGTATATTTTTCTGAATTAAACACATACGTCGACCACGCAAGTCTCTGGCATTGAGAGTTTTGGAGAGTAGTCGTCCAAAATTCAACAAGCATAACATGAGTCCATTAATAAAAAACTACGTTAACCTCGTCCCGGAACTTGTAAGAAAATAAAATTGACATCTCTATCATGTCTCCTGTGAATTCTTAAGCGAATTTTAACGAGGAATCTTAAACTGGATTTAATTATTGTCAAAATATATATATTATGTGTTCACAATTCATAATAATTTATAAAATCCTAGAAAACAACTCGCAAATCGCGTGTGTTTATATAATTTTGCAGGTGCTGGAGGAGATTTTTGATATTTTGAAATATGAGCCGGAAACGTTGGCCAGCTGCAGAAGCGTTTCGAACGTGTGGAACGAATTGTTATCCAAAATGAAACCGGAATTTATGTTTCATTTGGTAAAATAATTAAATTAGTGAAATCAAAAGGACATATTTTCTACTTCAAGTTGTCCTTAATGAGAATGTAATAAATAAATTCGTGATGTTTTTATTGACTTTCTTCACAGGTCGTTCCGTTAATTGTAAAACGACTTTCCCATGAAGACGTGTTCAACTGCAGGCTCGCATGTCGGAATTGGAAACTTGCGGTGGACGGGTTGAATAATAACGAATTTCATGCCTGGAATCCTCACATTGAGCATGGATACGATCCCATCGCGAAGGCTAACTTACGAGGACGATTCAGCGGCTGGTCGCGTTTTGGGTGTAACAAACAGCAACTTGATGCAAAGGACTGTAAAGACTTTCTAAACTTCACGACTATAAACAAGTCTACTTGGAGCCCATTTCCGACAGGAACTGTCGCCTTTTATACTCTCTGTCCAACCAGTTCGAACGCGGACGACGATTGTGGTCGTATTCGTCGTCGGGTGGTAGACCCCGATCAAATTGTGGAGCGCTGGCGAGTACTACTCTCTTCTCGCGTCAGCTCTAAAATCATGCAATTATTTCCACGAAATTCTGAGGGATTTCGGAGCTCACATATCCCATCTTGTGTACTGCGTTCGAAATCCATCCGCTGTGTTTGATCTGCCAAACATCAATCTCGATAATCACGCGTCCCGGTAATCACGGAGTTCCTGATCAGTGCATACGGGTCACAGCTTCACACTTTAGAGTGCTTGGACGAAGACCTCTTTCTCCCTCAAACAAACGATCGAATCAGCCCATTGGTATTTCCGAACCTCAACAAATTGAAGATAATCGCGTCTCGGGACATTGCCCCGTGGAATTATGACGATCATCTTCAAAAACTCCATTCCAGTGTGATGGCGCCATGCGTGGAGCGCTTATCAGTCGAGTTGTTGCATGTTGGCACGCATTGTCAAATGCTGCTAAACTTGATGAAAGGGATCTCAGGAGCCTTCTCCTCGTCCCTCGTCGAACTCTACGTTCAAGTCGACATCACTCTGGAATCATGCGGTTGTGCGGATATGAACTCGATGATGAGTGACGGAATTAGTTTCCCTAGTCTCAAGACTGTGCATATTAATAACTTTCCATTCTCACCTTCGTCCCCTTCCTTTTTATGTGTTTTCACGAAATTATCTGCCCTTGAGGAGCTTCACATCGGAGGGAATAGCATAAATTTGTGGGACGAACAAGTACAACTATTCTGGTCGATCTTACCAAATCTCCAAAGACTATATTTTGGAGGAAGAATGGAAACCCGATACGAAGATAAATCTGCTGCTCAAGTTGAAGCGATGCAGCATACTGAGCTGAAAAAACGGCGTCTCGAAGATTGGTTTGCGAGTGCTGTCGAAATGCGTGGGAACGAGACTGAGGAGCCAGGAATTATAGAGCACATGGGGTTTGGCAATCGTGGTTAACATATAATTCAATATAATCAGATTGTTGTTTATGATAAAATAAAATGTAGAAAGAGATTTTTTACTAGATTCCATTTCAAAGCATGAATCTAGCCAGTGTCTATTAGTTTTTAGTTACCTCGAATCTGAATTTTTGTTGCCGTTTGTTTCGGAGACCAGAGGGTGGTCGCTCTCGATTTTATTAGACTAATTAATTAATTAATTAATTTTTATGTAATAAAAACGATCTGCATGAACATGTTTTTGGTCCGCTGTTGCATTACACATTTGTGTGAAGGTTCGTATGAAAAAAATGTCAAATAAAACATGCAATTTACACCCAACCAATTTTTTTTAAATACGCGATTTATTATTAAACTGAACAACGGGATTAAACACAACGATTTATAAAAACTCGTGATGATGAGAGAGAGGATCAACTGAACTTTAGTGTCCGTAAGAGTGGACAGGGTGGTCAGTGTACCATCCGAAAGCTCCCCAGCCTCCGGTGTACGCTCCATAATCGACATAGTCGTGTCCGTGATGGTGTCCATGTCCATGAGACTCGGCGGTGACGAGTGGCTCCTTCTTGCTCGCAGAGACCATTGGCTCGTATCCACCACCTCCGTTCCTTCCTGCGTGGATGGCTGGGAGTGGGATTCCACCTGGAGCTCCGACACGGGGTGGGAGTGGTGACGAGTTGATTAGGGATGGGTGAGGCTGGTGACGGAGACCTCGGGGCACGCGGACCATCTCGATGTACTCGCCAGAGTCTTCAGGGATTGGGTAGAAGTATTGCGCTGTGGTCAGAGCCACAAGCGTTGTCAGAAGGAACAGTGAGCGCGACATTATGTTTTACTTGAGAGTCTACAGTTTTGTTAAACAAATTTAAAAAAAATTAATAAAATTTGTTTGGATAAAAGTTTGATGAGATTTTATTATTACACTTACGTGAAATGATGATGATGAAGCGAACGTGATGGTCGAGTTACTGGGGAGTTTCACTGCTCGAGAGTTCCGTTTTATATATAAGCGTGCTCTCTCTATTTTTCAAACATTAAGTTTGTGTGAGAACTCTTCTTTTCACTTTTTTTTACTTCGCATGTATTTTAACTGGTTTGTTAAACAGTTTTTTGTTTGAGCATCATACGATTTTTTAAAAGATACACATATTGATCTAATAATAATATATACATATTATTTGGTGTGTTTTTGAACGCGCTCTATAACTTGCTTCAAATGGACACTGATGCGGAACGGATGCGATCTTTTCACTTTTTTTTATATATCTTTCATCAGTTTTTATCGTATTTTGAAAACCATAATATAGTGTTTTTCAAAGAATGCATATACACATCTCTTTTTGCTCATTCATGCGGTTAGGAAAGTTTCAGCATTATATATCTTACAAGGTTCTCTCTCATCTCATCGTGTATATGCATTTGTGGGGTTTTTAAGATTATATGTTTCTTTTGCTAAATGTTATTAATTGGGGGAGTTGCTGGAGAAATTACATGAAACTGAACTAAAAGTTGTCGAAACTTTCTTACCAAAATCAAATCGTCATGCGTCAAGTATTTTTATTTTTTTGGGATGTGTTTATAAAGGGTGCAGCCAAGTGGGTAATTATGTTTTCTAAATTTGTCAAATTTATTGGGTAATAACATCGTCATATTCATTTTTGTTATTTGTGTAGTAACAACCGTAGTTAAAAAAACGGCATGTATGCATATATATACCAAAAAAGGTGTATTATCGTGTCAGTTGAAATCATTGTCAAGGAAGGTTTGGGTGTTTTTTTGGGATGGTCCAAATTTTTTTTTGGAGAATCCTTCAATATTTTAGCGCATGTGTGTGCATTCAGTAAAAAAAGTATATATATACAAAGCATAAATTTTGTAAGGTTAAAATTAGAGATATACAAAGCTCACTACTTCGTGGAATATTTTTTAAAATGTATTCTCACATGTATTTATATATGCAAGACTTTCATTCTTCTCACACGTGTTGCATGCGCTCCTCAAAATCACTAAAAATTAACTCAAAATATGACAATCGAAATATGTCTCTTCGACTTTAGCCACAATATGTATGGGTTCGATAAAAATCAAGCATGAACTTAAACACATTATATACAGGGACTGCTGAAGAATATAAAAAGGTGGAGGTCTGGAGCAATATTTTCTTTACGGAGGACTGCATTTTATTTTACTCTTTTCAGACGCGAAACGTTCAGTAAAATGAAAATGTTGAATGAAGATTTATATATGCGTCCAGTATATAACATATTCTCATACGTATGTCATCCATCACATCATTATACGCTATTAGTTAGTTTGGTGGTGGTGGTGGGGGCACGCTAAAAAACCTTGAAAGGGTTAAAATTAGAATTAGAGTGGAACAATCCGTTTGTGGAATTTATGTATGTATTTTTTTTACATGTTTTGTCCCTTCGGACCCGCAACATATTCAATCCTTTTTAGAATTTATTTACCAAAAATAACAATCGACATGGAGAATACGGGCGACACTATGCTTTCGAAATATACTTTTAAGAGGATTGAGTTGTTCAGTCTGTGTTTGGTCGTGCTGCTGGGAAGAAACCTGCTGAAATATATCTTGGAACATAGCACAATAATACGTTGCGTATCTACTTATCGCATAGTTTTGAGTAGCCATGTTGGAAGAGATGTCGTCGTTCGCATCAACAAGCCATGATGACGCGAGTCCCATAAACAACTTCGTCAACCGTCTCCCGGAACTTGTAAGGAAAATATACAACTAGAAAATAAAATACATATATAAATTGAAAATTCTCAACTTTATATTTTCCAACGAATACAACTTTTTTGAATTTTTGATTACATTTCGTAATAATTTTCTAACAAAACATAAAACTTGGGTGTTTTATGATTTGCAGGTTCTGGATGAGATTTTTGACATTTTGAAGTATGAGCCTGGAACGTTGGCCAACTGCAGGAGAGTGTCGAACTTGTGGGATGGAATGCTAGCAAACAAGAAACCGGAATTTTTGTTTCACTTGGTATGAAAATATCATTTTTCGAACTTACTTTCTCATTGGATTTTGAACGTAGAATGTAGAATAAAATGTTTTGTTTGTGTCAAATTTCTTCGCAGATCCTTCCATTTGTCGTAAAGCGACTATCGCGTAAAGACATATTCAGCTGCAGGCTTGCATGTAGGACCTGGAAACTTGCTGTGGACAGGTTAAATGATCAAGATCCAGCTTGGAATCCTCACATTGAAAGTGCATGCTGTATCTTGAGGACAAACTTCCGAGGACTAGCTTTGAGTGGTTTCACCCGTTTTGGTTATAACGAACGTTGGAAAATGAAGGACTTGCTTAACTGCAAGACCAACAAGACTTGGAGCCCATTCCCCGCAGGAAGTGTAGCTTTTCGTGCCATCTTCCCAACCAACTGTAATGCCGATTCTGATGAGTTGCTCGACCCCGACGACATTGCCGCACGCTATGGCGAGGGCATGAACTTATTAAATCTCGCCGAATCTCTTAGATTCACCAATTATTTCTACCAAATTCTGAGAGATTTTGGCACTCACATATCCCATCTCGTGTATGACGCTCGATACGCATACGCTGTGCATGATCTTCAAAACGTCAACCTTGATTTTTCTCCAAAGTACCTTGTGAGAATGCTCAGTTTTGTACCAAATCTCCGCTCTCTAACTATCTTGTACATCAACAGCAGATGCACCGATTACTGGAATGGCCCACCACCTCTCTTACCAAATCTAGTTTCGTTGACGCTCAGGTTTCCAAGGTGCGTCCCTGTGATCACTCACTTCCTGTTCAGTTCATACGGATCCCAGCTCCACACTTTGGAGTGCTTGGACCAAGACCTCTTTCTTCCTCAAACAAACGATCGCATCAGCCCTTTCGAATTTCCGAACCTCAAGAACTTGAAGCTGGGAGCGTCTTGGGACATTGCCCCGTGGAATTATGACGATCATCTTCAAAAACTCCATTCCAGTGTGATGGCGCCATGCTTGGAGCGCTTATCAGTCGAGTTGGTGCATGTTGGAACACATCATTGCACAATGCTGCTAAACTTGATGAGAGGGATCTCAGGCGCTTTCTCGTCGTCCCTCGTCGAATTCTACGTTCAAGTCGATGTCATTCGGGAGAAATGCGGCTGTGCGAACAGGGACACGATCTCCATGATCAACGACGCCAATGGGGTTTGCTTCCCACGCCTCAAGACTATCTACACCAACATGCCGTTTTCTCGTTCGTCTCCACCCCTTTCGTTTGTTATGTGCATTTTGACGAGATTGCCAGCGCTTCAAGGGATGCTCTTCGCAGGAGAGGAGGAGGGCGTAATTTCGACGGTCGAAGAAAGACAACACTTCTGGTCGATCCTGTCACGTATCCACAGATTATTTTATGGTTGGGGTGTCGGAGACGAATCGCGACAAAAAGCTGAATTGCATGCCGATCAGGTTGACCAACAGCAAAGGGATATGCGTATGTTCTCAACAAGTGTTCGAAAACCACTCCAAGACGCTGATTTGACTGAATCCCTCGTTGCCCAAGTAGTACAAGTGGAAGCTCCACAAAGTGGCAGATGCTCATGTGTTTCTTACGAAGATATTTCCGAAGATGAGCTCGAAGATGCAGCAGAACTCGACCCACCCCTTCCTTGATCAGGAGGAGCACCTTGTTAACCTGCGAAAACGACATTTGGAAGATTGGTTTGCGAGTGCTGTCGACGTGGGCGAGCAAGACAATGAAGGGATATAGTCGAAGATTGTATAATATTTTTTGCAATTTATATTTATCAATTTAATAAATAAATACGATTTTAAAAATGTGTCTATAACCTAAATTCCGCATATAAATCCATCCAAAACTGCTTCAAAAAATTTCAAGATTTTAGTTTCTTTATTCATTCCTTAAATTCGCAGACTTAATCATCTCAAAGTTTAAATTAGTATCCCAAATACACAAAAAAGAGTATAATATAATTATTACGGGTTTTTACAAAGTACGTGTATTGTGTGTTGTGGTACTCTACTCAGTATCATGTTACAATATGCAATTTTGATTAAATCTTTCTTTCCAAATGAATACTAAATTA
>JAQFZW010000256.1:0-78650 GCA_034687055.1 Heteromurus nitidus
CTCCAAAGTGGACCATGAAGACGATGACAGAGAATATAGTATGATGGAAAGGTGCTTGAAAGCACTTCTCCGTCACAAAATATGAAGTCTCAGAATAGCTACAACGTAATTGCTGTAATTGGAAGGATTTTCTAAAACTGGCAAGTCTTCCTTAAATCCTACTCGAAATTGCTCGCTGGTATTTTTATTCCCCTATCATAATTGCTCCAGTTTACTAGGCTTAAAACTGCTTAATTTTTAGCGTAGTAGACATGAATATTGAAGTGTGGATGATAGGAAGTCAGTCTGAAGCGGAAGCCATGAATTTAATGGCAGGGGCCAGCAGGTCATACATGCGTATGAAGCTTTTCACGTGCCCTCCTTTGGGAATCAACTTTGTCTGAATTTGATCGTGAACTACGAATCGTCGCGACCTCAATCCTAGACAATACTTGATTTTCGCAAATTTAAGACTAGTATTCGGCTGAGTGCGTATACCACATGAAAATCTGTACCCTTGTGTTACTAAATATTACTTCACTCCTGAAAGTTCTATTTATAAAAAGGTTAGTGTATCATCCAATCTCATGAACTTATTCCCATGTTAAATAAATACAGCTTACATTAAAGACTTTCGGCGACAACACAAATCGAATCGAAAATCGCAAGTGAAAGCAAGAGTGTCTGTATGATTTTTGGGGAAAGCTGAAACCGAAGAAAACGAAACAATAACCCCACGTCAATACACACGAAATGCCGGCGTCGTTGACCGTTTTTGTGCGTCTAATGCACTGCACTACGTATTATGACTGAATCCATATTGATCATTGCAACAAAATGCGAACATTGATATACAGAACAGAACGCATCATTTTTATTTCACGAGCTAGATAATAATATTGCTTTCTCCATCTCCACAAATTGTATCCAGATGCATGCCATTTTCAGGAAAACACTTTTGTATATCACAAGTCATATTCAGCGGTTCCATTAATCGTCAAGATTCCATAATACAAGATTGATTACATATCCCCTGGCTTCCTTGCTAAAGCTCATGGTGAAACTTTTATTATCCACCCCCGCACGAAAATCAGTCATTATGCAAGCATTTCCTTCTTCATGGGTTACTCTCTCTCTCTCTCACTGAGTATTTTTTTGTTTAGGTATACACAAGATTTTTGGAATTTGTATGTACGTATTGCGTTTTAGTGAAACTGAATCGAACTGTATACACAATCGATGAAATGTGCATGGGATATATTGCTTTCAATTTCGAAGTATAGGTACGCAGTATATGTCGTGTTCTATACGTGCCTATATAATGTCCGGGACACCACATTATATACAACCACCGCTTGTCGTTTTCAAGTCTTGTGTCTAGACTCTAGACTCCAGTATCGGTTATTTAGCTTCTAAATTCCTCCACGGAAGTAGGTATATCCCATTGATGGTTACAGTTAGAGGCTTGCTTGCTTCCCATTTTCTCAAATAAAATGTACATAGAATGTAGTGAAATGAACACTGATAAATGGCAGGGCGTGGGGGTGATGAGCTGATGTAAGATGTATGAAGAAAGCAGACTTGGAATTTGTACAGTTGCAAGAGTGCGTGTAAATAGTTTTTGATCTTCCTACGCCAACGACGTGTATATGTACTTACGATTAGTTGCATCAAACCGATGTAGCCTAGCGTTTCATGGTCAGCAGTTGTTTAGCGGGCACAAGGTGAAGCACCATCTGCCAATCCCACTTTATAAGAACTGAGAGATACGTAAAATGGTCTGGCCAATGTCGGAGAGCAGACTTTCTTTTCTCGAGGAGAACTCCTGCTGAGTGTTTAGGTTGTCACTGGTTAGAGATAGGTTAGTTTTTCTGGAGCTGTCACTCTTGGTGGAATTCCTTTCAGCCCACTATATCGCCAATAAATGTAGGGTGAAATAAAAGTCTATGAGCGAGGATAATGGAAGTTGGGGTAAATGCCACCACACAATGCAAGCATCATATAAAACATGTAGAAAGTTATTTATCTCTTTTCTCTAATATTAGCTTTCAACAACACAACATAACCATAACCTAACACAAGTTGTGGTCAATGACTGACAAGTGCCTAACAATACCAACTCAGCAAAAAAACGGAAGTATTTCCATAGGCATTTGGGTACACATATTTCTTATGTATGAGCTGTCAATGGGTATATTCAAATTTACCTGGACTTGCATAAAAGGAGTTATAAAATAGTTATTACAATACAAAAACTTGACAATGATAAATTACAGAACATATTTTCCCTATTATCTCGGGTCGCCCTCGCTTTCAACAAATCTTGAAAGCCGTATAAAATGAGTGGGCGAAGTCCTTGAGGTTGGACGTGTGGCTTGAGATTCAATACCAACAGGGCCAAGCCCTTCAAGGCACGTCGGACTCTTGACATGATTTGTCAAATCTGAAAATTTTGTTATAAATTCAGTGAGAGATTTTGAAAGCCATTTGAGTAAATGAGGCGCATATATTATTATCTATGTACTCTCCTGATTGCGAACTAACATGACGCAATATTCCAAAAATAACGTCTGACGTCACGTGAGTATGCGTATACTGCGGACTGGAGATGAATATAGCATTTGGACATAAATACATATATAACTTCTTACTAACTTCTAAATAATTCCGGCTAATTGTAGCGTGGAAGGCAACTAGTAAAAACGAGCGCTCCGAAAATCGTAACGAACACGTAAGTCTGCGTGGAACCTCGCGGGACCGCATCAACGATCAAATTTTCCATAGACCTGTTGGCGGCCTAAGTCTAGGAGTTTCTGAAAGCACCATCTCCTTTCGCGAACAAAGCAATGGACTTGGGAATGGGAATTCTACACAACGGGAGAAAAGTCGTCAAAACGAAGATTGTATATCTGCGGGAAGGTATTTCTTAAAAGTTTAATTAGTTACGTTACACGTTCGCTCGACGAGGAGGAAAAGTGAACGTAAGAGATGAGTGGGAGTGAGACACAATACACTTTTAATGACTTCTTTCCCATCTACTGCCTTTGTAACACAAGGTTTTACATGCACGGAACTACCTGGCATCCAGTAATTGGACCATTTGGCACCATGGAATGTGTTGTTTGCAAATGCAACCGAGGTCAAATAGATTGTGGCAGATTGAAATGTCAACCCAAGAAGGATATGCCGTGCGCAAAGCCAGTGAAAGTCGAAGGCCACTGCTGTCCTATTTGTACTTCTTCAATAAACAACGGTCAGTACAGCTTATCAGATTCATGTCCTGTATGTTCTCCAATACTTTGGCTTGTACTATAGTGATCCGTCAAATATGAATAAATGCAGATACTCCAACGGATGGGTCGAGAATGTGCGTATCTGGGAAGCAGGATGTGACCGCATATAGAGCTCAGGGTCATGGAATCAACGGGACCGAGTTCATCAAGTTTGGTTTCGTGAAGCTTCGAAAGAATGCCGAGACTCAAGTGGATTTGCACGAGTGGACCCTAAAAGATGGAGAAATTATTCAGTTCCAGACGAATTACGTGACCACGGACGAATTTAATGATATAAAAGCGCGTCAAACTTTCACCATCGTTGGAGCTACAAATGATAAGAACTTGGATAAATTCACTCGACGCGAGAAAAAGTTGGAGAAACGATGTTTGGTTCGTTGTAACATTCGCATACTGAGCCTTGAAAGGTCCCTTCGACTTCATAAACTCATTTCAAGGAGAACGTGCATGCCACAGGAGAGGAACGTTAGTACATAAAGAGTGCAAAAAAAAGGGCGGAGAGGAGTCTCAATCGTCTCTAGCTGGATATTACACTTTTTTATTTGCTAGCGTCAACATTTGTTACGGAGCAGCTAAAACTACAATACCTATGCAATTTATCGTGTGTATCTGTAATTTTGTTATATATTTTTTAATAGTTTCAAACCATAGATGCTTCTAGCTACTGTCGCTGTGTGATAAATATGCTCTGTAGAATGACAATATTCGTTGGTGAGCCCCAGTCCCAAAATGTCTGTGACGTGGATGTATGATGTTCACTTTAAATGTTGAAATCCCAAGCCTAGGTTTTTTACGACATTGATTTTTTGTGTTTTCTGTGATAATACCGCATCGATTATGTTACACGAGTGGCGACCTATTGAGCAAAGTTTGTATCCTTCCGATATGAGATGAACAAAATATACTGAGTCGAGGAATATATAAGACCAAAACTCAATTGTATGTCGTCAATGTATGAAGGGAACTTTCACCGGTCCGGTAAGCCGGTAAGAAAATGAAGAATAATACATACATAAAAACATAATAATATATGTGCATCAGAAATTGTGTATTTTGTACTTTTGTTTCTCAACACATTTTATTACAAGTTCCTTCAATTTTTCAATATCCGCAAAATATGTCTACCCCTACACGGCACAAGTTAACCCCTTCATTATTGTTACTACAAATAAAAACATGTAGTGAAACTAGAGCCTTTCCATTTGTCTCATATCCAATGCTTAGTCTAAATTATAAATATAAATAGACTTGGGTACATCCTGCTTCTCATTTTGTAAATGTTCGTGATAATATTTAACTAAATTACCGAATCATGAGGACACAGCAGGAAACCGAATTAAGTCAAAGGAATATAAATATATCGGTTGAGGTGGGGAATTAGAGGTGAGATAATGCATATATTTTCCTTTGGCATGAATTGGCACATAAAAAATAATTACCAAATCACTGGAACTGAATTGTCAAAAAGATGTAGCATCTTCTAATAATAATTATTCCCAACCGAAATCATTAATGCTCCGCGATCATCATCGCAATTGTTAGCCATCATCAAGAATCATTTCCATGATCAAGGATTTAACACTTCATGACTCCAACTTGCGTACACGGATGCCATTATGCTTTCACCACAGAGCTCTTGGATGATAGATACATTTTGTTTTCTCGACAACACAGGGGGCCCAGCATGAATACCTGTATCTTTCAGACTGTATGTCGTTTCATTCGTCATGTTTATGAATTTCATATCAATAGGTATTTTTGGATGAAGCCATGAACCTATTAATAACATGCCAGCTAACTAAATAGGGACTCTGCTTCCTTGCCTGTAGTTTTTTGGTTCCAGGACCAATCCTAAATCATTTTTTTGCAACGTAATGTGCTATTACGTTCGAACTGGCGATGCGATGTTTATTCAAATTTTTACAACTCCAACCAAACTTCATACTGGATTACACATTGGTTGCATTATATGATCTTTGTACACATCATATCACATGTATTTTACTTTAGCTAACATATATATAAAGATTTGAAAACGTTATGATTATGTCAAGATACGTTAACGGCAGAAATGGGTATTTTATAATAAATAGACCTTTGCGTACTTCAATGCACTGACTCAACTGACTGTGCCAAGTTGCATATTTGCAAGGAACAATTTTCCAATAGAGTTTTGATATAAATCTGAAGGTCAGAGTTTTTCCTAAAATAAAAGTTGAAACGAGTTAGGCATCATATCAACCATAAAACTAAAATTAACCGTTTTCATCATATTTAAATTCCACTAACCTTCCAATAATTTCGGTTTTCGCAGCTAAATTATTCAAGGCTTCAGCAAACCTAAGGCAAAACCCCAGCATAGTATCTGTTTTCTCCTGATCTTGGAATGTTGACTTTAATTTTTCAATTAAATTTTCGATCACGTTCTCTTTAAATATTGGAGGGCTCATGGTTGCACCCTCGACGAAAATTTTATCAAATTTCCTTGCCAGAATGCTCTGTATCTCCACTAACGTTTCATCCCCAGTAAAATCAACGAGATCATCGAAACAATTTTCAAGCTTATTCACGAGACTCAATTGGTCGAAACTGGACACGATAACTTTATCTGCAAGTACTTTGTTCATTACAGTATCTAATGAAGCCAACTCAGCATGTTGCATTACTAAAACATGTCCCTTTTCCTGGAAACGTTTGGAATAAAATGGATTAGTAGAAATACGACATAAAATTTAATCCAGGAATGTAACGTAACTGAATTCTGTAACACATGATTAGAATTAACTTACCAACGCCTGCAATTCTCCTATTTCCTCAACGTAGCTATCTATAAAGAGACCTTGCAGATAGCTATCGTAGGCGGTATCAAGGCTTTCAGAAGGCTTCGGTATACTAGGTTTTGCAGCCATGTGCCTTGGCTTAACAGGACGAATCCCACTTGTCTTCGATACATTCAAGGCCCCTCCTGCCAACCAAATATTACTCAATTAGAACAACAAATCGTTCCTATAAATTGACGTTGCACTACTATCAAATATGCTGCATAAATGATAATCATTAATCATGAACATGAACGGGATCCTTAAGTTTTACCTGATGAACCTGAAGAAGATGAGCCCATCTTGGAAGGGAGCAAATTTCTTCCCGGAGCCGGTTTGATTTTCGATCTTCCCTTACTTATCGCAGCCATTTGACGACCCATTTTTACACTCGGAACACTTGCATGGTTGGGATTAGTTGACCCAGCTTCAGATGCATCACCCATTTTAATGCCCACAACTAATTCCAAAATCTTTCAGTAAAGTAAAACGATAACCCTTATTTTTGGTATGTACTAAACATGAACTTACTAAATTTGAAATATACAAAGAATAATCTTGGCAATTGCCATCTGAAATTTTAAAATCAAAACCAGAAGCTATAGCTCCTAATTTGATGACAACAAATAGCTAAATGCGGAAAAATAGCGTCAATTAACCTAACTAATAAATAGTCATTAATGAAAACCTTTCCACAACAAAACAAAAACTCTATCGTGGATGTCATTGTGTAAACATGAAGAAGTGGGAACAATAGTGGCTTCGCGGTGTTTGGATTCTCCATGCACCCCAACACAGAGATGCGCTATGATTCTTCCTCACGTGTGCATATGCACAAGCAAAATGAACAAAGGATTGCAGGCGTCGATTGCAAGACTCATCAGGTGTCAGGCATTTTTCCAGTACTTTTATTTATATGCATGTGCCATGTGCGTTATCAGCTGTTCATGGACGTGTCTATGATTGATTTCAACAACTGGAAAATATTTACTACCTGGAGCCAGTAATTATAATGTTATGTGTGAATGAACATGAGAAATATTTTTATTACTGCCACAATTTTCTTCAAGACCCTTCATTTCTCGCTCTGATTTTAGTATGACGTTTATGGATGGATTTAATTAAATCACGATTGGCATATTGTAATTACCCTGTACAATTATTTCTTCTGGAAAAATGACATCAGCGATGACTGCTTTGTTTTTCCCGGACCGCTTCCACTTGAGTTTTTCGTAGACTTTGAAGGAGTTTCTTTTACTGTGCGAAGAGGAGGTTTCGCTGGTGTACTTTTACTGCTGGAATCGTCACTGGCTTCACTCTTAATGGGTGCTGGAGAGTCTTCATCCTCAGAGACCACGACTTGCTCCTTTGTTGTTACTGCAATATACGTTGAATTATGGTACACAACTGCAACCAACAACTAACACACATTAGATAAGGTATAATATTTGTTTTACCTAAAAATCCATCTTTATCGATGTGGCTTTTGGATACAAATTTTTTTACTCGTCTTCGCCCAGAAACACTCGTAGTATTGGTTTCCTCTACAGCTGTAGGCAGTTTTTCTGATTTCTGAGATATCTTTTTGATGTCATCGTCGGAGTCTGAATCAATCTGTATTCGCTTTCGTGGGACCGGAGATTCAGGTAGTGAGTCTAAAGTACAAAAATGGCAAAACGCTAGTCAGGAAACTGAGGTATGTACGGATATATGAAAGTAAGAATTGAAGCGCCAGCTAAATTACAACTCTAATATAGTAATATTTACCTTCATCTTCAGAATTCTTTTCTTCTTCCGACTCCGATGAGGATAATACATCGCGAATTCTCTTGCGTTTCCGGGAGTTGTCATTTTTGATGTTCTTAGACGGAGGCGAATCTATATAACATGAAGCCAAACTTATATTTCTCTTTCTCTATATACAATGTACAATGATATTTTTGCTTATAAATTCATTTAGAATATCTACACTCGACCAACTACTTGTCAGATGTATCATGACTATCTATGATGCAACTATAAATGTATCAAATGTATTTAATTTTGACACTCGCCTACGTACCAGATTTTGAAGACGTCTTCCCTGGCTTAGCAGTAGCTGCCTTCGTCGTAGATTTGCTGACATCCACTTTGGCTTTCGGCTTGGGCTTAGTAGATGCTTTTTCGAACATATTCTTTAATCTATTTGAATCATTGCGTACAGGTACCGATTTCGTAGACTTTTTTAGTCCTCGATCTTCTTCAATTACTTCCTCAGATGGTTTCGATCCTTTGCTGGAACCAGTTTCTGTGGACTTCGCCGAAGGGACAGGTTTAGGAGTTTCTTTCAAAACTGGCAACACGCGAGAATTTTCCAGTAACTTCTGTGATGCTGAACAAGTAACTGGTCCGAAACTACAATTAAGCAAACAAATTTTACACGTGCACAAGTACAAAATTTGTTTTACTACATTAAGAAAAATGACCGGCCATCATATACTTACTCAACTGGCGTCCGTCCTTCGCTGTCGATTAAATTACGTTCGACTAAACGATTAAGAACATCATAGTTCTCCAAAGGAAACGCACATAGCGAGTACACATGAATGGAGAAAATTTTCGTAAATTTTCTTTTATACTCTTCCAGGTCACTATCTTTGCATATTAACACCAGGAAAGAGTCCAACTCATCCGAAGGTGAACAATAAGATTCTTGAGAGGCACTTTTCTCTCGAGTTTCCTTCTGAGATCCGGAATCAGTACGTCCGATAGAAAATAAGGCTTTCCTCGAAAGCATGCCACTCACGTAGTATGTCGCGTAAATATTCTTGTTTTGACTTTTTTCTTTCGTGTAAAAATGATACAGCATTCTGGAAACATTCACAAGAAAATCCTTATACAACTGCGGGTAAATAGTAACGTAAATATTTTTTTAATAATTTTAAATTAGAGAATCTTCAATCTTATACTCACTGCTTGGCGATATTTACATGCACTCCAAGCATGATGCTTACGGTCTTGTAATTCACCTGAAACAAAATGGGATAAATAATAAAGGTTATTTATAGGCTTGAATTGAAATTGATTCATGTGAATTGCGCCTTGAGACAAATATGAAAACTTACCGCTAGCTTTTCATCATACAGTACTTCCCCCAACTTCTCCAGATACGAGCTATCAATTTTCGTCATTTTCCTACTATATTCTGTGACTGCTGATCCGGGTTCCTGCTCATATGTTCTATATTTTTTAGTCCTTCGTTATATATTTCCTGGCACCGACCTCTGGTTTGGTGATTTGGTAATTTAATACTTCAATACCTCCTTTCACTTTCAAACCTGGACAAGAATACAATACTATTTAGAAGAAAGGAATTTAGATGGCACCCAAAGGAATTTAAGGGAACAATAAATCTTTGAAAAACTAAAATTAATCCGAATTCCACCTTCGCCTTACCCCGAACTGTCCAAAATGATCCTCCGAACTTTCTCCAGATTCTCGGCACGCAATTTGACGCAGTAACAAATGCAGCCCAAAATATGAGCTTATATAACTTTTAGAATCCCAACTCTTCTTGATTTCCTGCCATATCTTCTGTTCACATCTAAACAAACATTAATTAATTATTTCCGTCAACTTCACACCAGTGTTTTTTTGTCTATAATCTAAACATTGCATAAACAAGGCTCAAGATCCCGCTCGGAGTGCATACACACAAAGTGACGATGTGAAACAAGGTAAACATCCCTGCCGATCGGCTCTCGGCTCATGTGTTGTGTGTGCGCCACTTTCTTACGACTCCCCAAATCCCACTCCACTCCACACATCTTCCATTCCTCTCATCCGCAAAAAGGAGATAGTCGAAGGTGTGCAGTAGTCAGCCAAGGGATATATGTTGCTCTTATATTTTATGTATTTTTCATGTACTTTTCTCTTGTTCGATGCGATCTTCAATGTTCAGCCTTTCTATTTTTTCTGCAGAATTGCACTAATAAATTTCACTATATTCTCCTGAGTCTTGAGTACATGTCGACTGTCGAGTGTGTATGTGAAAGAAGAGTATTTAGCGAAGAAAAGGTATGTTGTATGTATTCGTGAAATCCTTATTTGAAAAAGCATGTCACACACAAGACCAGACCAGGCCACATGTATAAATTGATGTACTCTTCAACTCGTTCGTGGTTCGTGTTTTGTTAAAAAACAAAAAAAAATACGAGAAGAATTATATGCATGCCCCTACAAACACATATACCTATTTTCGTATAAAGTAAATATCTGTACGTGGACTTGTATGCGAGTGTAAGTTGTAAAAGTGTGCTCATCTCTCTTCTATTCTCTCATCTCGCTACTCGCACTCTGCATCTGCAACATCCTTTTAATGGATCCGCATTCTTGAAGCATAGTGCCCGACTATTTTGTAATACGGATTTGTTGTTTAGAAGCGAAAAAAAATTGGGAGAAAATAGACACGTATTTGGTGTGTAATTTTTGGTAGTAAAAAGGAGCAGCGGTTTCCCAAAATTGAGATCATCTGCGTTAATTAGTTGTGGAGGAAGTAGGAGAGAGTTGAATGTGAGCGAGAGGAAGTTTATTTGCGTGTGTAAATATACTTTTTCAATTTGCAACTGCGGATTTTTCGCAAGAATATTTCATGGAGGTGAGGGTTTGAAGGTTGAAGGTGAATATAAGCACACGGAGAATGAAGAGGTGTGCAGTAAAAGCATTTTGCAAATTATGAGTCGTAGTTATCACTAATGAGCACGTAGATCGTAGGAAGGTGTGTATGAATAAGAATTGTGAATTAAGTTTTTAAGGAGAAAGTACGCATGCAGGTGTGAGGTTTTGGAGGTGGACGGTGACGGGCGTGTGCAATGTTGGACACTCCTGTGAAGCTTCAAGTCTTGAGTGAAAGTTGAATTGTTTACTGTTTACGAATCTTAAGAATGGTAGTTGTAAAGCAATAACCGTCAACGGTACAATAACAATAACAGTTTGTGGAGATGCATTGTTGAGAAGGGAGAAGCGCAGTGAGGTCTGAGGAAGAAGAACGTTGAGAGAAGCCACAAAATGGTTGATTGTTCGTAATCCAATCTAACTTGGTGTTGCTGGCGGCTGGTAATGTGTAATGTGCTAATTGTGGTGATGTTCTAATTAGTGAACAGTGCTCAAATGTTAAATTGTAACTGTTGTTGACCTATAAAGTCAAAATTTGAAATTCCAACACTATAATGCAGGTATTAGGTTCGTAGGTGACTGATTAGGTGTTAAGTGTATTGGCTGACTGCTGTGAGTTGACCGCATCAAGGATATTCAACAGAAAGAGTTTAGTTTTTGTTGTGATTTCAAATGTAAAAGACATGTGCTTCAGTCAGTATTGATTACTTACTATAACGTTGAACGTGCAAATTCAATAATATTTTGAACCGGTTGATGATAAGCATACTTAACTTAAGCTAAGCTGCATTATTCTTGAATGTAATCGCAATAAGCTACGAAAAGTGATAGGAATGCGCATATATGATAGAGCAGCACGAAACTGATTTGTATTAGGTAGAGTGAAGGTTCGCACTTTCTCGTTCTGTGTACTTAAATAAACATATACAATGTCGCAACCACAAACACCTCAAGACAGAATGCCTCCTCCTGGGACGCCATCGCCTCCTCCATCACATCATCACACCCCTCATCCACTTACCCCATCGTCGTCTACCTCTGGTATATGCCTAATCACATCAGGGGGTTGCGGAGGGGGAGCAGCCGCAATTGCCACTGAAGCCGAAGGAGACGAAGCAGTTCAAGCTACAAATGACGATGCTTCTGTATGTAAACGATCCGCAGTTCATTTGGGATATTGGAATGACCCGTTTTTGCAGTATTTTATGCGAGGACCGATTGTGAGAAAAGCTCCAGAGATCAATCGCGGCTACTTTGCGAGAACATTCGGAATCTACAAGCTAATACTCAAGACGTTGGAGCAAATTGCTACATCCGATGTGGTCAGCAAATTATTTTCATTTTTAAACTCAATCAAACATACAATTTGTAAGCTTAGTTTTTCAAGTGGTTAAGTATGGGATTGTTTAAATTGTTTTACAGGTATATATTCCGAAAGGAGATGGGAACCGAAGTCGAAGTAATTCAGTCTGTGAAACAGAAGTCCAAATAATAAATCTTGGTTGCGGATTTGATACCCTGTACTGGCGTCTAAAAAATGATAGAAATATTCGAGAGCGTTGGAGCAAAATCAGAATATCCTCGTTTGTAGACGTTGACTTTCCCTCGACGACAATGCGAAAAGTTCACTACATAAAGAATAATAAGGCCCTCCTAGCTACGTTGAATAATGATGGTAAGTACAAGAAAAATTAGGAACTGATCGCGGCTGGCCCGGCTAAATAATATATAGCGACAAGTATCTGGAATTTTTGGATTGATTTTATTTAGATGGTGAAATCAGTATCAGTAAATTTGAACTAAATGCGTTTGATTACCACATCATTGGAACTGATCTGAGAGATATCAACCAGGCAAGCTTTTGTTTCTTAATGATTTTCTGATTTTGTTTTAATATTAGGTGTAAATTGTAAATGTAAATTTTAATTCTATAAATTTCAGTTTCAATCCAAATTGGTTGCATGCGGTGTGAAGTTTGATCTTCCAACAATTTTCTTGTCAGAGTGTGTTCTAGTCTACACGGACACAAAGTCATCAGCTACCTTATTGAAATGGATTAGTGATCATTTTCGAACTTCTTTGTTTGTAAATTATGAACAGGTAATGTCCAAACTCAAGTCAGGTTATAATAGGTTCGGTCGGAATTTATTAACACTTTCTTTTGCGTGTATTAATGACAGCTTTGATTTTTGATGTTCGTAGGTTAATATGACGGATAGATTTGCAGAAGTCATGCTTAACAATTTAACGATGCGGGGATGTAGATTGGCGGGAGTAGATTACTGTAAGGATCTTGCAACGCAAAAGAATCGGTAAGTATTTTGCAATCATAGCGTTGTTCGACGGTCCTTGATATTTTTCGTTGTTGGGTTGTTACCATTATTCTTGTGTCATGTTTAAACGATTTTTTATTCGTCAGATTCCTGGAAGCCGGATGGTCTGGTGTCAAAGCGTGGACAATGAATGAAGTATATGCATCAATACCAATGAAAGAGATAGAAAGAGTAGAAGCTATTGAAATGCTTGATGAGCACGAACTACTGAAACAACTATTCGATCACTACTGCATAGTCGTTGCACACAATGACGCAACAACTCTCAGCTTAGATTCTGTGGAACTAATCGGTTAACGCATCATTTCTTGTCTACCTGAAATAGTCTTGTTTGAGGAGGGATCTGGTTTGTGGACTGCAGAACTTTGATTATCTGTTTCTGTTACCAATGTTTAGAGGGCTGCGACTTCGTTAGTGTACTAAAAACTAACTAGGGGAGTAATACATACTTGGTAACCAGACAAAAACATGCATACTATCATTTAGTTCACATTGTCGTAGGCCACAACTTGATATTAATAATTTGTCTCGAAAATAACGTTACTGTATTTTTACTCTTCAAGAATCATATTCAATAAAATATCTGTAAACGAAACATGCAAATAAAATACTGTTTTTCGTTCCTTACCAATATTATATATGAAGTGTCGCGTTGTGCGTCAAACTACTTTCAATAAGCATGAAACTTAGGATTTACAAACTTCTGAATTTACAGGGTTTAAGCTTGAACTGGTTGAAAAGAACATCAATTTGATTAGTGATTATGTTGGCTAGAGCCATGTAAAAAATTTATTCCACTGGCATCTTTCTTAATAACGTTTCAAGGACAAGACTACTTGTTGATCGTTTCTTTACGGATTCGTAAGTTCGTGAAGCTAATTTCGAATCCAGGTTTTTAAACGAGAAATTCCAGAGGTTTACTGCGAGGTTTCCCATTTCATATAAATTGCCCCAGTTGACGATTTCACAGAACAGCTCTAAACTCAGTCTTGCCTAAAATTATAAGCACAAAAATTGAGCACGGGTCACAGGAATACTATATTGGAAAATAACGCGGTTTTAATTTATCAATATTTTAACACTCGTACCTGTTTTTTAATTTGATGTTGATCCCCATAAGCTTTAATTTTAGCTAAGATGTCATTTAGAATGGTACCAGCCAATGAATCTATTTCTGCAATAAACGGACTTGCGCATCCGTATAAGGAGTTATTGTTGTCAACTTCGAGAACAAAGAATCAATTACACGAATCATTATGATATTACAAACTTGTACTTTAATATTTAATCATAAGTCATGCGCAAATGTTAGTAAATACTTACCTCCCATAAACCGATATGGATACTCGCCTTGTGCATAAGCACCAAGTATAGAAAGAAATCGCAACGGCAAAATTGGAGATGCCCATTGAACAGTCATCAGTGCTTTGAGCAAATACAACATAGATTCCTTTGGGTGATCTGGAACAGCTAACAGTGTACTTATCTACAAAGAATAAAATGAAAAAGTATTCAGTTTTGGCAGTAAAATCTAGTCACGTTCTATTTTCCATCTTCAAACCAGGCCATGAGCCAAATGCCAAAGAAATATAGTTTCCTACCAGATTGCTCACGTATTCAATTACAAGTGGCTCGCCTTCTTCTATTTCCTCCATTTCTTCACTGAGGATTGTTATTGCAGCTTTCAGGCATGCATCACCTACAGAAAGGTCATCAAATTTAACAGAAATCTCTCAATATAAAATGTTCACATACTGCATCGGTGAGACTAATACGGTAATGCTTCTATCGAACCTTGACTAACGCACTGATTTGAGTAAGCAATTTGGCCAGTCAACATGTAAAGTTGTAATTGTGCATATGTGCTTTCTAACGATGGAATGGTTATGAACGCATATGCAATACACGCTGAAAGGAATCCCCGGGTACGCTTCGTATGATGACCTTCAACAACCCTTCCAACGTCCATCCCTAGTCGACATACACACTGAAAATGCACAAAACTTGGCATTTATAACAACTATGAATGCCTCCTTGGGGCCATGATTTTCTCTCGTATCGTTAGCTTTTTAGGGTCATGTACGTACCTGCACAAGCTGAACTAACACAGCATCTATGTTCATAAACGTTCCTCTTGCTTCGTCGTAAAACTGTAATTGTTTTTCGAAGTCTGTTCCATAGTCAACTCGTAGTATAAAGCTGTTTATCAGATAACCAATTTGTTTAACTTCATCAGTCGGAGTTAGCGCACTAAAATGACAATGAAATCATGAAATACATTGCTTTCAATCACTCATTAATATTAGTTAGGGAACCCCGAATAAATTTTGGGTACTCACTCGACGGAGTCATGTAGGATGGAAGCCAGATGCATAAGTGTATTTATAATTATATTATCTGATATCGATTCGGGGTGTTTGTTCACATAAGCCATCATTACGTTTTTGGCAACGTACGTTGATGACATTGTGATGATCTTGACAAATTTGTTCTAGGATACCAAAGAAAGAGAGTGTTTAATAATACACAATTTTAAAATTTGTTAACCGTATCGTTCTCTGTAAAAATATGTATCCGTACCAGTCTTAACAACTGCTTAATATCATTGGAAAAAGTTGTCAGCTTTTCGAGAATGCAGGCTAAATGTGGTTGGTATTTATCAGCATTTCTGAACGGAATACGTCCCAGAATATCGTCCAGAAACAAACTAACAGCATCCGTCTGCACAATTGCCAGATGAAATATTTAACCTTTACCAAATTAGTTTTTAATGATATAATAAAATTTAAAATGTGGAAAAATTCATACCCCAAAAAATTTCACCACAAATTCGACCCACACTTGACAGCAATTCAAGTATGCTTCGCGATTAGGTATCTTCCTAATTTGTGGCCATACCTTTGTCCATACTTCTTTGGCTAGTGATGGCTGAAGGTCAATAAGTATTAAGCAGTGTCCCAAGCTCCTTAATATTTCGGAAATGTTTGTTTCTAACGTCATACATATTTCAATGACGTTGATACATTCGTCTCCGATAAAAGAAGGAGGAAACGTATTCAAAACGGAACTAGTTAAAACAGATTTCCAACTGTCAAAAGTCAAGAGGAAACAAACATATTACATACATAATATATCCTTCATTCCCTGACTTCACTTCAAATCATGTAATCAATCGTACATATGTAAAATCTGAAGTGAACTCACAATGGTGGAACATTCGAAACCAACTGCATTGTATAAGTTAGATGATCCCCTCGATGAACCAAACACTGTAGAATCCACTCTACGGCTGGGCTCAAAACACTCATGTAAGTCTCCATTGAAACTTTGGCATTAACCAGTTGCGGAGCATTGCGAAAATTGTCCAGAACCTGTGTGCGTAAAGTATGTCAAAGAATTTTTTCAGATGAATGACAAAGCAAAAACTAATTCCTCTATTTCAAGAAAAGCTTACTAACTTGATCATGAAGCAATAGCAAATCCTGAAAGCATTTCATGTATAAGTCCTTGTCGTCTGGTATCAAGTCCATTGCGACTCGGCATAGGTAACATCTTTAAAACCAGCAAATATAAACTTATGACTAGTACTACTGTCCTAGTCCTTCCTAGCATGTATTTTAAGTTTTGTTGACTGATTATTTATACTACCTTAAATAAATGGCTACTACTGGATCTCCAATACCCCACGCGCTATTTAATAGACGAATTAGAATTTTTCCGAATTCGGGGCTGCATATAACATTCGCAAAAAAACAATGCATATAAATGTGATTAGTTGCATCAGTAATCACTAATGACGTGTATATTTTGGTATTAACTGTAATTGTAATAATATTCATATTAAGCCTCTTAAGCCTGAAAATGTCTACAATTCATATTATACTTTGGAACAATGAAGGAGTAAGACTTCAAGATGGCCAACTCAATTGCAAGACGTGGAAGAAGTTCTCGTATGGACCCAACTTTGTAGAACCAGTTCTTGCAAGTTTCCTTCGCCACCTCTGGTGGAAGTATATCACTGCAATTATCAAATCAAGTATCAAGTATGTAAATATTATAAACAGTACACATGTTTGTGAGTCTAACTAGGATAATATTTTCCAAATTCAGTTGTACGCATGCAATTCTTCTTACTTACGCACCTTTGTTTTCCTCTCAGCCGGCAGTATACCATTTCTCCAAATTTCTCCAAAATATCCGTGATTATCACAAACTTACTAGGGTAAAACGAAATTACTGAAGTATCACCGAGAAGTTTGCAGCACTTTAAATACAACAAATTTGATCTTAGCTTTCAAATTTAAAAAACAGACCTGTATATTACAGTAGTGATAATAAGTCAATTTTTCTGTACCTGGATTCCAATTTTTAAAGCATTTACACGAAGGTCTGAATTCCATGCCTGCGTTAGTTGTTGATCCAATTGATTTATCTAGATATATTAAAATAAATTTACTCCAGAGATATAGTATGAGAAGTAGTACCCACATCATTAGCATTGCAATTATTGCGACCCTCCACTTTCAATGAAAGGTACTGGCGTCAGCAAGCGTACCTTGTGTGTGTACTCTTCTTGCGATAGTCCTCCAAAGGTTTGTTTGGATCCACAGTCCAAATCTAATTGCTCTAATCTATGTAACACCTTCTCACTAACACCTCGAACTTCTAAATTAGGACACAAAGAAATTGATCAAATTTTAACATAAAGTTTTCTTGCCCCCTCGTTAAACTCAATCATTTAAGATTTTCACGTTAGCCTCAGCCTGAAAGATTTTTTTACCACGTACCATGTTCTATTGCATATGTAGACGTTGTGATGGATAACTTCTCCTGTGTCGTAAACCGATGTAGAATAGCGTTCTTTTTGACACTCCAGGGTTCAAATGAGTCTCGTGTACCTCGCGTACCTGCCGTAGGAAATATGTCAAGATCTGCAGCCATTCTAGTTAAGGGGTCTAGTTCTGACATGCTGAGAGGATCTAATCCATCTAGCGGGTCGAGTTTAATGGTTATCTGTACGGAAAATTAGTAGTTAAATCAGTTAATTGAAAAAAAACGTAATGGCAAAGGTGTAGGATTGCATACGTACTAATTGGCTACTAGCTGACTTCTCCAGCGGATGAGATGTTGTCCGTTCTCTTTTCAAGTGCGTCTTAGATTTCAATTTGTGCTGATAAGCACTGACGTTGGAAGACCTGCACATAAGAAATTGTATCTCACTTTTAAATTTTCTTATAAAGACTCATTCAAGATAATAAATTACATAATATTCAGAGTCTGCACCCTTGACCCTAAATTAACAGATATCTTACCACTTATACATTGTCACGGAATATGGACGTCCTCACAATTAACTCAAGATTGTGCTTTCTCCATAAATTTTTTAAAACCTCCTCCCTCCTTACATTTGCCTCATTGGAGCTTCATCTCCTAAGTACGCCAACAAAATATTTCCAGTTTCACCGATTTACAAGTTTGCTACTAAACCGATTGGCGGAACACCGACATACATGAACTTGCCAGTTACTTCAACGGGAGCAGCTATTCACTATTCACACTAATTTTAACAACTTTTTTTTATCCAGAACGTGTAAAATTAAATGCGTCTATATCGTAGCTAGTGCTATTGTCATCAGCTGTCAAAAATGTTTTTATTTACAAATACACCCTGTCTCACGTCGGCTGACTGCTGGAACTGGAACATGCTCTAGGTTCTGCATGTCTGCTACGCTGCGGCATCCTCAGGAATACCCCGCAGCATGCAAATCCAGGTAAACGTACCTGCTGGACACTGGGCACAAAGGAAAGGAACCTTCGGTGGATGAGCTTGTAATAATTTTTAATACAAGTAATATGGATCGGACGCATATATGCAACATTCGTATCAGTTATATTTTTATATGCAAAATTTCGACCATAACTCGCTTTAATCATTTCATTTTCTCCAAAAATCATGGCAAATAAAATAAAACAAGGACCCGGCCGGGCCCTAATCAGGATAATATGGACATGTGTGTGTACGCTAGTAAGAAAGCAGGACCCAAGCCCAAGATCATTTTTTCTACCGCAGCTCCTCCAGAGGTGAATACCGGAGCGGAGTGAAGACAAAACAGTACGTACAATACAATGCAACTTTTTTTTATTAGAGTTCTTCCAGCATATTATATTGTCCAGGCTTCAGTTCTGTCTTACACGAGTTGGTGAGCCAGCACTTGCACCAGGAAAGCTTTCTTGATTTCATATATCCAGCATCCAAACCAACTCACCTGTACGAAGAGCTCACTAGACTAGACATTAGACGCGTGTGACCTACTTTTGTGGAGATGCTACTCCTTCCTGACATATCACCGACATGAAAGTTTTCATGAGCATTTGCCAGATTAAGTGCATAGTGCATGCACAATGTACATAAATGCATGTATAATGTAAATGCAGTGATCATGCAGAGTAGGAAGTAGAGAGGACAGCCGAGGGTTTACAAATATTTTTAAAAAATAATTTTTGACTGAGTTATTTCGAGAAATTACATGAATTCACATGGCTCTATATCATGATCCCAAGTAAAACATTAATTTGTATCTCCTCTATAGTCATATTCAATCTGTATTATACCCTTTTACATCTCCAAGAACCCAAGCAAAATATGTTTTTTAAACTTTAAACCTATGAATGAAGTGAATGAACGTCTTCCGTTAGACTTTTACTTGAGTTGAGGAGTAAGCACACGATCCATCGTCTTTACGAAAGAGGAGGAGGAGAGCTTCCACGTGCTGATCTTTGAGCTCTAACTTTGAGGGTCAACAGGTAATACACTTATTAGGCATGTGTGGAGTATGCATAATATTGCATATATACATCTGTCTGTACTATATAACATGATCGTCTCTGCATGAACTATTAGATCCTTTCCTCTTCCCTCATAAATATGTTCATATGTGCACATGTCATGCATATAGGCTTTGATTCTGTTCTGGGTGTTGGGAAATATTTGTCTACAAAATGTTCGTTTAACGGCAGCACCAAGCTCTGAAGGCTTGTTGAAGATAAAACTCAATGTCAGCCTATATGCATCTTTGCGCCTACATCTCACGATTTGTTGTGGCGACTTACAATGCAGCTGTGTGTACGCAATTAACTTTGGGATGCAATGCAACTTGCACGCTTTTACGCATAAAATATTATTACGCGTGTTACGTTACATGTGCAGTGCATTAATAAAGCATTAAACTGGAAGTGATGTGCGGAATCAAGTTGTTCAAGTGGGATCAGACATGTGCCTCATCTTCCACAATATCTCAAATAGCTTCCTTTTATTGTTGGCATATGCATTTGCATTTTTCATCAAGTGAAACAAAGGACAAGGCACATGCACAAAGATATATCCTCGCGGTGACATTGGCATTGACATTCAGCAGAGTTCATTTTGCATTAGGAAGAAAGTAGGAATCTGCAACGGCACTCAGCATGAATTGATACGGCCTGACGATGACAGACACAAGGATGGGCACTTGCAAACAATGCAATCCAATGCATGCTGTATTGTATTTTCGCATGAGTTTATTTAGATACTATGTTTGCCTGGAAATCGTATCCGTATCTTATAGGTCTTGAGTTCATATCCAGTGATGTACGTAGATATGTAGTAACGATGATTCTAATTGTTGAATTTGTCCTTGGCTTTAGCCAATGTCCAAAGAAATGAGCCGTGACAGTGACACTGATGAATATACTGAACTTGAATGACAACGATTACATCTTTCTGCATATTAAATTGTCCGGTCGCAATAATGAGAATGGGCACGAGCTGAAGAACCGTTTGCATGTAGTTTGTGACTACAATTGATGTAAGTAGAACATTAAATTAAGCAAATTTATTAAAACAATAGGGACACCAAAGTCCGAATTGCTGCTTCCAGTGCACGTTCTGGTGTAGTAAAAATGTACTGGAAGTAGCTGATCGCATATATATTGAAACAATTACACGCTTCTGTGTTTAGGATATCTGGCTCTAGCATTTATGCACTTTCTAAACAATAAGAGAAAATACTAGGTCATATACTAAGAGAAAATTTATAAAATAGGAGTAACAAAATTAAGAATGCGCGGAAATCCATCCTACAATATATATATCCTATATGCTTAATATAGGTGTTTCATCAACTTGGCGTGAATGACGACATTGTATTAGCATTTAGCATGTATTGAAACGCCACGATGGCACGGTCATGTTGATGCTCATGACTTCTTGGCTCCTGTATTGGCAAGTATTTTATTCTGTAGACATTCATGTGGATGTGTAGCATATATGTGTGTAAGAATGCCGCTTAGAGGTAGAGGACATCAGTCAGTCTTAATCTTAGTTAAGTATGTAAACTTCAAACATTATATTTTCTCTCCCTACATACATGTATTATGTATACATGCCCAATATTAAGTTTATAGACTATATTCTCCACGTGGCAAATGTTTTACTCATCCGACATATCCAGAGAGAGACCCTGCACAAAAACGCTCATTGCTCTTCTCTGAGTTTGTATTGCGCATTTTAATATCATTGTTCCTAGTTGCAAACAGACTATCGTCACCAACAGAACAGTTCAGCATTTATAGCCACACAAACTGGCAGATTCTCTCATAATTCCTTACACGTGTGTCTAGCATCATCCCACAACTCCAAATTGCCGTGTTTGCGAGGGTTGCTTTTGTAGCCCATTAGTACTATGACAAAAGAGTCTATTGATGTGAAGCTTGATATGACAATTTGGCAAGCATGATGAAAGTAGCTTCAATCTCGGCTTGGATCTTCGCTTACATCGTAAGTTCGTACTCACGTGTGTGCAATTTCATGAATTCATCTTCTGAAAGTCAACGTTTGCATGCGATCGATTATGGTGATGCTGATACTTTAAATTCCTGATTCCTGAATCTCCTGTTTCGCATACTATTACAATGTATGGCCGAAAAGGGTTATCCACACCTTGAGGTCAAAGGCTGAGCTTTGCTGTTGCCAACTAAAAATGTTGAGGCTCAATTAACAGCCGAATCAAGTTGTATGAGATTTTAACATTGTCTGAATTCTGAAACTTGGATAAAAATGGGGTAACACGCATCCACGAAACCAGATGCATGATAGTTTTACACGATGAATATTGTATGATCTCTCATCTCCAATTTTCTCTAAAGCTTTTGTATGACAATCAAAGAAAGCAATCAGTTTGTTTTCTTCCAACTTTCTTGCGCTAGTCAAAGCAGTGATTGTGTTGGAACGCGTATACTAGTGACTGTAGCGTACATAGTACATATATAGACTACGGCTGTAAATATTTCAATCAAATTAATATGTAGAACTGCAGTGCAGTTGTAGTAGCTTTACTATAGAGCGTTACATCGGATACGAAGAATGATAGAACTCAAATGATCATTTCATTCATTTTTTTCAAACTAGTTTCCGGTTTGAAGCCCTTTTTAAGGCCTTATATCGTAAACTTAACTATGCGTAAAAATGTTATTGCAAATAAATACTTAATGATTGCTTGTTTTCGTGCAATTGAAAAGTCAGCCACCGTACGTATGACTTTGGTCTGTAGAGGTGAGTAAAACTGGTTTAATGATTATATAACTCCCTCTGGGTTATTAAACTAGCTACACGTGCAAAGCATTTTTTTATTTACGAAGTTCGCGAAATGTTTTAGTCAGCCATGTTAGAAATGCCTGGATTTGGTAATTGATCGAACGAAACGATGTATCAATCGTAAAGTACGCAGCCATACATACCAATCAAATTCACTTGTAAAGGTGGATGTCTCTTGCAGTTTGTAGTACTTACAATAATTATTACCATTTCACACTGGAGCCAAACTGGACAAGAAAACTTGTTTTGTGAGAAACTTCTTATTTGGGTAGGATTGCTGAATTTTTGGGTAGAAAAATAAGTGGTTCTCTGAAGTAATTTGCAAAAACTATTATCGACGGGGATGAGGAGGACGAAGTATAAATCATGTGTATATATAGGGGTGTGCAGTACACCGTATCACGATGTACAAAGTAGAGTCGGAAATGTTTCTGTAAGATACAAAAACAGAAAATCCTGAAACATTAAAGTTACCTCATTAACACCCAGGGAGGTCTTAACTGAAATCGAAAAATATATTCTAAATGAGTGAAATAAATATAAGTATTCCCTGCAAATTGCATCCGAAACAAAATTTGAAGTTATCCTTGCCCAGAAACAGAAACATGTAATAGTACATAAAACATAGCTTGCAAAAATCCGAGCTTATCCATACAACCGAGTGAAAAGTAGAAACTTGCAATTTTAAAATGTTTGGCAATAAAAAATTAACGTTTGTGGAATTATATCATAAACGAAATGTTGTATGGTATTTTTGGGTACCATTTCTCATTTTCCCCGTTTGTATATGATAAGTTTTAGTTACATTTGAGAGCAAACTTAATTTTTAAGGTGTATGATTTTGCAAACTTAGAAGTAAATCAGCACTGGTTGTGTTCTGATTTGTTCATCTCACCAAAATAGATATTTCCTAATTTTCATAATAATACTATTCGAGCTAGTTGAGTATAAATTTGCAAAAGCTACACATTCATACCGGTAAATACCGAATACCGGCGATCAAAGATGTTGAAAGTGTATACGAAATTATTTTGGTCAGTGGTATAACAAGCATTCTAGAAAAAATACATTAACTTGTGCAGTTCAGATTCAGAAGTGAAACTATATACTTCACGCACGAAAGAAATCTTTTGAGTACATAAATTCGTATATGAAAATGAATGTGATTATCGAGCCAGCCGACACGTGGAAGGAGAAACAATAAAATAAACCTCTAGGCAGTTTTACCAGACTACGATATAATATTTCTACAGATGGGAAACGCTATATAGGTGATAGACATGCATATATTCATATTAAAAATACATAAATAAAACACGAGCTTTTCAGTTCAGGAAGCAAATACATTATACACATTATATTATTATATTCTTCTGCACTAACTCGACTCCCTGCATTGTCAAAGGAATGAAGAAGTAACGGAACGGATTTGTTTCTGTTGCATCACGAAAAAAGGGTTTCACATTGTATTCACTCTGATCCTTTATTTCCATATAAATCGAGCCTTTTCTTGTAGCTGTGACCCCTCTTCTGGAAAAGGCTCATCTCTGCATAATGTACACATTTTTAGCTCCGGTTGAGTACACATTTGTGTGCCTCAAGTTGCTGTACCCTTCTCGTGCAACACATCCCAGTTTTTTAGGAACCATCCATTGACTGATTCCGACCTAAATCTATCATCACTGAGCTTTGTCGACTACAAAGGAATGATGCAACGGATTGGATCTGGCAAACCCTAAGGGTTTCTTGTGTGACCCTTCTCTCTTCCACGTGGAGAAGCGAACAGGTGCATCTCGGAAATCTTCCCTACTCATGAGCGTATATGTGTATTCGATGCATTATTAGTGCAGCAACATCACAAGTTTCCTTCATGTATTTTTATGCATCATCACTTCGTGGTTCGTACTGTTGCATTGAATGAGCCTTTTTTCCGCCCTTTGCATTCATAGCGGTTTACAGATTCAGGAAACATCAACAAAAAATGAATCATTCTGTATGGAAGAATATGACAATCGCAACGGAAAACGTTTTGAAATCTATGCACTCTCATCATTATACACTTTGGATCTCATGTAGAATAACAAGTCTCATTGAAAAGAAAGTGCGTCCCCAACTCTTCTGATATATCAGCTCGATGGGGAAAAAGCCTATCGCACGTGGAGTATGTTAGCACTATCGACTGCTGCCGATAGTGGCATGTCGTGTGAACTGAACAAGGAAATCTTCGTTTTCACAGTCCAAGTTTTACTTTACTGCACCTCATGTAAAGGACGGTTAGCCGATTCGGTTAAAGAATGACTATTATTTTTCCAAAACACTCCTGTAAGCTGATGACGGGTTATGGGTCAAATGTTAATTTGACAAGGCTTTAAAATTATGAAGTACTACAAAAATTTGTTCTAATAATGCATGCCGCTTATAGGTTGACACGCATTTATTTGTATGTATTTGTGAATGCATGTGCACATAGATTCAATGTAGAGATGAAAGCCGGTGATGACAAAATGAACACACGTGTCGAAAAACCAAGCCACTGGTATTAACATCTTCAAAAACAATGTGCATCTACATGATGATGATACAACAATGAAGCATCAGCAACTTATCTTTACACATTGACGCATATAAGGCATGCATGTAAGCATTGCTTTTTTATTTCCTCTGTCGTTCGTAAAGCTATCCTTTGGTTGGTTGAAGTTGAAACGCGCACAGGCAGCGATTTGACTGGTCATGGGAAATGATGAGGATCTCAATATAAGCACATATTTTATTTTGTCGCTTAACAGTATTGTAGGATATTACCAGCATTGTGAATCAAAGCTATATCATATTCTATTTGATCTCCGCTCTCCCATTCGAGTCCAGTAAGCTTATGCGTACGTATAGGGATTACCTGGGTATACACGCCTGCTTGGCTTGTTGGTTGCATGCTGAAAGTTAAATGTAGATACGCCAAGTCTTAGGAGATCGTCTTTGTACCACGCACATATTCAATTCATGCTTGCTTGTTCTCCAGCTATAATAACTTAATGATTACGACACTGGATGATATGCTTCATGAATCCTATAAATTTGCAATTAAATCCCGTGCGACTTCAACAGTTTGCTCCTGGATGTGCTCCAGTAAGTATATACATAAACGAAGTTATCGCTAGATTTGTACAGGATTTAGTTTTAGAGTTGATATCGTTTAACTAGATCCAGGATTCGATATAATTTTTTTTACTAGTAACACAATGTTTTTCTACCTGATCTCTCTGATGTGCACGGTGGTCCCGTGTGCTCACGTAATTCATACTGAAGGACCACTTTACGTCGCTGTGAGTAGTGAAGTGATTCCGGTGAGCTATGGCTCCGCGCAATTTGCGTTACCTCCTCCCGTTTCTCCGGCAAATAGGTCGCTATTCGAACAACACCCAACTTCTGACCACAAGACAGGGCGTGCGTATCTGCCAAGCAGCAGAGACGAGTTTCTTGTTAATCAAATAAATGTTCCAGTTCAAGATCAACCGACGCAACACGTTGACTCCTCAAATGTGCTCGACGATCCAAATCCAGTGGTTGCAATCAAAGATGGACAACTGCGAGGGTTTATCATGAAAACTATCTCCTCCCGACCCTTCGTAGCTTTTCAAGGCGTGCCGTTTGCTCAACCTCCAGTAGGCTCCCTCAGATTTCAGGTTATAAAAAGGATTTTACAATTATTACCAAAGGCAATTAACTCGTAGTTCTGTATATTTGCATGGTGTAGACCACCCATATTTTTGCCATGCGAAAGTTTGCAATGAGAAAAAAGTCGTCTTGAAACTTTGCATATGTCAATCAATTATGACTTGCCATTGTAATTTGTATTTATTAAAACGGGTGAAAGAAACTGTGCATGTATTCAATTACTTGACAGGCTCCTCGACGAAACTTTCCCTGGAGTGGAGTGAGAGACGCAATTGAGTCCAGTCCACAATGTATCCAGGCAGATTACATTCAGCAATACAAGATCCATGGGTGAGTTAATTGAAAAATTAGCATTTTTAGTGTCAAGCCCACATTTCCACAAGTGCATTGTATGACGTCTTTGATTTCATAACGATGACTTTTTTAGACAGGAGGACTGTCTCTATCTGAACGTCTACACCCCAAGGGTGAGTGCACTCATTTATTGTAGATACATTTTTATAAGAGTATTAATATTATTAGTATTAATATGTGCACGGTGCAACTTGCACCAATTCAAACTTCGCATAAATCAATTAACTGTGACCTTGTCCACTTTTCATCACGAAACAGATTCCAAGACCGAATCATAAAAGGAAGCTACTCCCAGTCATGGTCTTCATCCATGGTAAAAGTTTACTCTCATACTAAATGCACAGGGATGCCTATTATGTACTTAACTATATTTCCCTACTCATTTCACATTGTGCTAAAACGAGTGTGCATCACTTTTTAACTCGTCCTTGGTGGCACTGACCCGAGCTAGCCAAATTTTTGTGAATAGCATGTCAGAATTTCTGCAATCTTTCCTCAAGTCTGAACGGAGAGGAGTTCTCTGGCAATGCCTGTGTTTGGGATGCGTATATCATAAACGCATGATTTATTGCAATTTTATGCCCTTCTCAGACTTGTCATACGTCTTTCCATGTGTGTGTGTCGACGTTGTTCTTGTTACCAACTTGACTTGAGGGGCGTGACATGCACATCACATCACAAGTGTGTCAACAATGATGATTGTAATTACTTTTACCACGCTTCATTTGCGTCAGTCGTGGCGGAGGTGGCAAATATTTAACAAAAATTTGATTGTGCAGGAGGAGGCTTTTTCTTCGGCAGTTCCAGCATCTATGGTCCAGCCTACATGCTTGATCAAGACATTGTAGTCGTGTCTATGAACTACAGACTGGGGGCCCTCGGTAAGTGTTTTCTTGTGATTATAGTAATTTTATGTTTCATACGTTGCGCAACTCGAAAATACAAAGTATGGAATAATGGAACCTGCTACTTACGAACATTTTTATTGTAAATTAGTTAAGTCAGTGTGAGCATTACCACGCTTTTTCATTTCCCTATTTCCCAAGGTCAACAGCGTCATATAAACCGGTTTCAACATTACCATTTTACAAATCAAGTGAAATCATAAACAAAGTATAAAATCATTTACAATTGTTTTGCACGACCTCCTCATAAAAGCGTCGTAACGTCGTAAGCGAGCTTGACTCTATTCGCATTTCCATATTGTTTATTTTGCTTTTTCCATGTAAGCATAAATATGAGAACTGGAAAGTTACGGGAACTCGATTAGACGTTCGTCCAAAAGTCTTTACAAAATTTAAAGTGAGGACTTCTATGACTTTGTCACATTAAAAGGCAATTCCGCATCATCATAAATACTCACATTTCCATAATTGCATTATTACCAAGAAATTAATTTGACAAAAGAAACAAAAGATGGGGTTAAAGATTTATGAGTCTAAACCAATGTTGAACAAATGGCAAAGTTGCTGTATTTGATCATTTCTAAAAATACTTATACTGGTTATCCATGAAACTCAGTCAGTCATGTTTGAGGCAAGAAAACAGACTGTCAGAATGGAAATACGAAAAAAATATTTCACCACTGACATGTAGAGCATTAGGTATTCAGTTGAGGAATATACTCAAATGTTTTGGGGTATATTACAAATTACAACACTTAGGGTATGCGACTCTTGGTCCAAAGCAACGCAGCAATTGAAAACGTCTCTGATATGTGAAGATACATGCATCTTTGTCAGCATATGTTGGCGATGAAAATGGCACAAACAACTTGAATTCGTCGCCAGATTTTAGTTGTGATCAAAATTGCAGTTGTCTGCGAAGCAATGACATAGCAATTAAGGGGTCAATGAGTTCACCATATTTGCATTTTCAGCAGAAGATGCACAGGAATTAAGTGAGGGATGGAGTAAGGAAGTCATCGTCTCGTAGTAGAAAAGTGTGGCTGCACAAATTGATGTATTATAGCACAAATAATGCTCATGCGAATTTGTGTCTGAGAAATTTTTTAAAGCTTTTGTGTCACTCGTTTAGAGCAATCTTCTATCTTCGCTGAACACTGAGCACATTGAGCAGGAACAACGGGCAGGCAGATCAATAAGTGTGAAATGGACACATGCGACTTTATGAAATGAAGTGTTGCAAAGTAAACACTCAAGTTGTGGATTTCTCTCCACACTTCTTCTATAGATGCATACCTAATCAGCTCTAATTTCGCAATATGACGACAGAAAATGGAACGTGTATATTTTCTTGGGGTCATCTTCTTGCATCAATGCAATCCTTGGGTTGAATCCTTGCTCAATTTCAGACTCGTGGAGCTGGTGCGTTGTATGACTGACCAGAGATCTGACGATTCTTTAAAGAGAGCATAGATACCTTTTTAATGATTTTTGCGAAGTGTAATAAATCTACAAATGAACGTCAGCATTTGCACTTAATCAGTTCGTGCGTGTAACATATAACAGTCGAAACTTACGATTAGAGAGCGTCACATTATTTTCAGGTTTTGCAAGGATGCTTTATGTACAATGATAGCATGATTTTTGATGAGAGTTTTTGAAACAAATCATGAGACTTTACAATTGTATTTTGCCAGAGCATTGAATAATCGTACTATAATGCTCTCTGGGTTTTCCATTTTCAGGATTCCTCAGCACAGGTGATTCTAACAGTCCAGGAAACGGCGGATTGAAGGACCAGAGTCTCGCTTTGAGATGGGTCCAAGAAAACATAGAAGCGTTTGATGGAGACAAAAATTCAGTAACAATATTTGGTACTATGTTTGACTAAATTAAGGATTGAATGTTGGATCAACCTGCACTTAAAACTGATTCAACTAATCAATCATCATTTTGCATATTCCAGGCGAATCCGCGGGGGCTTCTTCTGTAAACTTTCACTTTCTTTCGCCACTTTCACGAGGTATCACAAACATGGCTACATAAATTAATGGGCATGGGATTTTAAGCACGTTGTTTATTCATATAATCACTATAATTTGGCAATTACTTGACATTAGGACTGTTCCATCGTGGGATTTCACAAAGTGGTTGTGCAACTTGTTTCTGGTCAATTGATGAGCATGCCCCCGAGACAGCAAAAAGATTTGGCTCACTGTTGAACTGCACTGGGAGCTCGGCAGAGATGATAGCATGTTTGCGAACAAAGGATGCAACCCAGCTGGCGTCCACACACCTATATTTTCTTGTATGATATTTTTGCATACAAATTAGTATATATGCTAGTTTATTGTGACATGATCCTGAGCAAGTTTTTTGTTCATGCGATCGCTGAGTATACTTGTCCAACGTAGAATTTTTTTGCTATATATGAGCTCATATCTCTCTGTTCCGTTTAGGAATGGCTTATGTATCCAGTGGTTGTGTTCGGACCTGTAGTTGAGCCCAAGCACGCCGGCGCTTTTCTTACGGAGCAACCGGACGAGATTTACAAGCAAAATAAAGTGGCGAAAGTGCCTTGGATTTCAGGATATAATAGTGATGAGGGAGCTATAAATATCGCCGTCTTGTTCTTGGATAACAAAACCCTTCCCCAGCTCAACAACGAATGGGAAAAATATGGCCCTGTATTTCTCGAGACGAAGAATGCGAGTAACTCGGAGGAGACTGTCCGAAAAATCCGAAGTTACTACCTCGGGAACAATGAAATTTCATTCGAGAACAGGAAGTCTGCAATCGATGTAAGTTGACTTGAAGCAGGTCAGCAGTGCATACATAGGCTCTTCGTCAGTAAATTGTACAGAGAGCAGACCCATAAATTTATGCGACATATGATTTCGGATTTTAGATGTTCGGAGATCGCTACTCGGTTTTATGTGGTTTAAAAGCAATGCGCTACCATTCAATTCACACCGGACAACCTGTGTACGCATACCACTTGTCGTATAATGGAAAGTACAGTATTGTTCAACTGCTTGGGCAGAATTCCCAGGATTGGGGTAATATTGTCATATATAACGACTTGCACTTGTACATTGTACTTGAGATGATTGTTCCGAACGAACTCCAGGGTTCAGATTATTCTCATATTTTTTATCTTACCTTTTTCTCAGGCGTATCTCATCTGAATGACCTTATTTATCAGTTCAATAATACTGCGTATTACCCCGAAATAAAGTTGGAAGACGAAGAGTACAAGCTCTCACAGATTATGAACGATATGTGGACAAATTTTGCCACGCACGGGTAAGGGTTTAAGGAATGAAGAAGTCTATGCCACCGCGACATTATTAATTATACTTCTGATTTGCTACATAAGTTTTTGTCATTTATGATGGAATTTCAGAAAACCATACCTCAGTACTGATGGACGCGTCAGGGATATTTGGGAACCTATTGAGAGAAGTACAACGTTAGATTCGCCGCTAAAGTTTCTAGATCTTAATTTAGAGCCTAAAATGATCGACGACCCGTTTGTGGAAAGGGAAAGATTTTGGAAAGGTCTCGACCTCAACGACTAGCATATTTGTAGGTCTTAATTAAGCTTTAGAAAGCACAGTAAGGCTTTATATCTATCTATAAACCTTTCGTGTTGTACTCAGGTCTCAGCATTAACTCATCAACAACCTTCACTTACGTTTTAAAATACTCATTATATTATACTTACATACATACATTTAGAATTGATTATAGTTGGCCTTGTTTGTAGGTTTCAGCATTTTGTATGATTCTGTTAATTGATTATTTTGTGATCGATGTCAGAACTGATGATAAGCAATTATGATGAGGGATTATATATAGATTGTTTGTAGATAAAAATTGTTAACTGTTTTATAATGTGATGTTATGATTGTGTGGGCGGAGGTTTAAGATGGATAAGGATAAGTATACTATATGACATAGTGGATCAATTATCCACAATCTCATCGTATCTGGATTATCAAGTATGAGCAAAAATGTGTTCGTACTTACACATATTTTGAAATAGATTCAAGAATGCTCAAGCTGCACAAACTTGCGAGTGAGGTCATCAACCAATTAGAGAAGCCGTCATGAATAACTTTAACCCAACTATATTTTAACCATAGTCATTACGTCAATCCTCCTGTTTTGTTTGTTATATTATGTATTGTTTGATGTGGGCTGCTTCCAGTCTCAATGTCTCAATAGTCTCAAATTGTTGGTATTATTAATGGAACGTGTTTTTAAGAAGTCATTGAAGTTGATATTCATATTCTTCTAGCATACATACGTTGACTCAATTTAGCATTAAAGCTTATGATTACCTACGAATTTGTGTGGCGTTTGATCGAAATAGGTTTACGGGTTGTTGTACATTATTTGCACATGAACATGTCATTTCTGGAAAAAAATTCATCTTAGTAATAAACTAATTAATCGTGCTACAATATTGAACATTGGGATATGATTAGGCTAATAATGATAGGTTAAGTTTTCTTTCTTCATGCTATCAGACGACTTTCCGGACAAGTAGCTAATTACATAACGTTGTTGGTTGGGAGATATCATCGGATAATTTTTAATCACTTCAGTACTACATTACGGGCAATAATTTTATTTCTATAAAATATTTATAAAATAAACACGGCAGTACGTCGACTCGATACTTGAACGACTTTCTGACATCCATGGTGGAAGGGAGATCCGCAATTACGCACATTTCCAACGATTTGTCTGTTGTTTCATACGTGCTACAATGGGGATTCCAGCAGTCCTTGTACTCGGAGTCATAATATGGGCCGTTACTTGTGCATTCAAGTACTGGTACTTTGGTAAAATGAAAATCCATTACACGCATAAACTCGACGAGAAGGTATTGGAAGACATTCGTCGACCGTCAGAACGGGTCATCGAAATGGTATATAAATAGTACTGAATTAAACTCTCCAAAGAAAGTCTTAAACCCGAGCACTAGAAGCACAAATTATACCGCTGTCTACCTGCTCAGTTATCATCTTATCATTTAAATCATATTCTATAATCAAGGCAATGAAACGGAAACGCGAACCAACGTTTGTGAATGAACCAAAAGTTGGTTATCCCTTTCAACCGTCAAAGAGCCAGTCAAAGCATGAAGACGCCGACGAACCCAAAAACAATGACAAAACTCAAGAGCCAAAAGAAGGTGAAGGAGGCAGACTGCCTACCATATTCGAAGAAATCGACCTTCGGCGAAAGCAAGGGAAAGTGAAGAAGAAAAGTGGAAAATATGACAAAAGCATGGTATAATGGATATGAAAATATATGTGGTTTTATCAAACCATTGTAAATATAAAATTGCATTTAACAACAATGTAATCATATCCTCAGCAATTTTTTTTTCTCCCGACCTTAGTTTGAAGATCCACTGACAAGACTTTATAGAGATATTCAAGAGGAGAAAAAGTTGAAGGATGCCAACAAATGAATCTCTAAAACTCTAAAACTACACTCGTTAATTACTCTCTCTAGATGCCCTTATAGTTTCATTCCTCTTATCGCAAAGCATTAATATATTTTATAATTTTAAACTCGTACGTTTAGTCGTTTAAATTTTAAAATCAATAAATTACTTTAGAATAGGTTAAACGAGATTTTTAAATGGGGGCTTGAATTGTATAAAATTGTATTATATAAAATTGATCAGAATTGTATGCAAGCTTAAAACATTAAAATAAACCGATTAAACCTCGTATTTGCTGTTTGTTGTATATATGACATCATGTATCTAAACGAATTAACCGTAAGGGTGACGTATAGGAATAAAGCTACATAAAGAGGTTTACACTTTCGAATATACATTTACAAATTGAAGTAGGAATTTCTTTTCATTTACACATTTGCACGCACAAACAAAAACAAGCGTCATGTCGCCTTGAAATTCGACCCCCAAGGCTAAACACCTTCAATCGTTACCCCGAAATGACGAATTGTGATTCACTCGCGCCTGTGCATCAGTTCTCTCGGGTGACTCATGAAAACATAATGTTACAATGTGCATTGTGCAGGTGTCATCTCTAATGGTTCATGGTTCTATTTAGGTACTGAAATACTTTTCGGCTAATGCAATGGACAGGAATTATAATGTAGACTGGTTGCAAAATATTTTGCACAATACACATCACACGTTTTCCCAGTATTATTTAAAGTATTAATACAGTTACACACATTTATTCCGAATGGAACGCTCCCGTTCTCGTGTGCCGTATCTACTTGTGCTCAAATCGAAATCCAAATGATAAGACTGACTCGTCCACAAATGTATTCGGTGGGTCGAACGAACTTGGTTTATTTGGGACAAGAAGAGATAATATGCGCATTTTATTATGTATTGCAAGATTGCAACTGATAAGCATAAGCATAACACTTTTTGTTTTAACTAGAAGCATATTGCAGTCATGTACTCTTCAAAAAAAGAGAATAATTTTTAGTTCCCAGTTCTGAGTTGTTTCACGGACATAAAGAACACTTGAAAGATATGACTCAATCAACATCGTAAATGTCATCCAGCATCCAGCCATTTATATCCTTCTCCCAACCTTCATAATTACTATCACCTATCATTTAAGACCGCTGTAAACTGGTGAATTAGTTTTGCAGTATATCTGTAGGACTTCACGAGTGGTTTGGTTGAGCAAAGCAAGGAAAGTAGCAGCTTGTTTACTGCTCAAATTCAGTAATGAGTTCTTAATGACAGGAAATTAGAAGGTTTAGTACCATTTCCCCAAAGCAAATGAGCAAAACTTTCAAAGCATAAGTTATCCTTGTCTTACGGTGAATAGTATACGATTGTGTGCACCAAGTGTCAAATCAGGTCCTTATCATCATGAAATACGAAGACAGTAGTAGTGACGACGTTCCGTATTTGCCCCCTGAACAATTCCAGCATTACGAGCAACATCAGCAACAAAGCCAAAAGGACGGCACTTACTCAAATTTGGAACCAGGAAAAAGGAAAGGGCGAAGTCACTTTACTCAGGATGAGCTCCACGAACTGGACGCTCAAGATGAGCGTCATGTGAACCCCGCTGCATCTAGTTCAGTTCCAAAACCGCCACCACCACCTCCCTCAGATATTGTGGACGCCAGAAATCTTCAGATCACACACGATCGAAATGTTCCACCCCAGTCGAGATACCCTCCTGGGTACTACGGGGAAAATGCATCAGAACTCGAAGTACCAGTTTATTCTAAAGTCAGTTGGGGTAGAAAGGCAATTGGGATACTTCTTATAACGATTCCAGCACTATTGTTGAGTGTGGCAGCCCATTTCATTGACTGGCCAATGTCCGAGTTTCAACTGTTCAGTGCGAGCTTTTTCATTTTTCAAGGGGTTTTATGGCCATCATTTGGTATTCTGCTGGTGGACCAGTTTTGCACATCAAAAAGTGCTCCTCCGACAGCAGCGACAACCTCGAAGGAGACTACTTCGCCACAAACTCAAGTCACCAAGAAATGGATCGTTGTGCTGGGCATTTTTGTGAGTGAAATTTGATCTCGTACTTGCTCAGTGAATTGACTCAAGGTTGTTTAGACATTCTTTGATCTTGATTTTTTTTTGAAAATTTTTAAATATTATTTTAGGTCCATGGTGTCCTATCCGCAACCGCAATGATTTTCCAACTGCTCTCAATTCAAAGGCTGAATATCACCGTTTCCCTTGCATTATCATTTGGATTTGACGTTATTATAATCCTAATTCGGCATATTTCTGAGAGGAAGAGATGCAGCTATGAATTACTTTTCCTTACTGTTTTGTCATATTCTGGATTTGCTGTCGTTGGAATTCCAGCATTCATTTCCCATGACACGGCTGTCAGAAAGGATTACGCAGTTAGTATTATAAATTTGTAAAATGTAACATGTATTTAGATCCAGCAGACAGGGAGTACGAGTTAATAATATTTGAACTGTTTATAGATCGGAGTTGCTGCATCTGTGGGCGTAATGCTATTCAGCATACCTTCTTCATTTTTTCTGGGATACCTGAGGCGAAAGTCGGTGTCCGACTCGACTATTGGAACCTCCTTTGCCTTTTGCGGATGTATTTTATCTATACTGACGAAGGAGATCATGGGTTCAAGTATATCGGATTTGAGTTTGGACGGTAAATCAATTGGTTGGATCGCTGGACTGATTTCCGTTGTGTTCCTTGGAACAATCTTTCTCTACCTTGAATCAAGATTGAGTGGTCTGATTTGGGAAAGGGATGAAGATGAAGACAAACCAAGGGAATATTCCAGCATATCGCGAACACGACTGGCAGTTTTCATTATTTCATGCGTATGGGAATTTGCCAGACAGGGTTTCAGGAAAACTTCGCCCGACCCTTACGAGTAAGGGACTCATTAAATGTTTTAGTGAAAGGAAGGTGTCAGTTAAATGAAGAGTAATGTGCTTCATGGATTTGTGGTTTCATTGTCATTAGGATTCTTGGCGGCTTCCTCGTTGTACTAGGATGTTTGCTTGCCAGCGGATATGAGGCATGGTCCCGGAGTCAAGATGGAAATGGCGCATCAAGTAGTAGGCACAAATTTTGTGCTTTCATCCCATGGCTATTCAATCGCAAATCACAAACTACAGGGAATTAGTGGTAGAATAATATGATGGAAAAGATGCGCCAAGTACTGTTAAGAATCGATCCTTTTCCATTGTCGACAATTTTTATAAATTATACACATATTTATTTTCTATTTCAATCATATGTAAATGTAATGACAGCAAAGTGGAAAGCAACGGATATATGCAATTTGCATGTTTATTTTAGTTAGACACTCCGTGCCTGCATGGCATGATGTTGAGCTTGAGTAAATATTTGCAGCTCAATGATATCAACCGTAAATAAAACCTGTTTTTCAAAAAATTACATCCCCTACTATAATCATGCTTGTTAATGAATCACTGCATGAACGGCTGGACTGGATGCGTATTTGCTCCAGTTACATATTATGGATATATACAATAAAAGGGCACCTACGCGCACAGTATATTATATGGCTCATATCTTATCATGCTCATTGTATTGTGGGTTACAGGAAAATTACCTCGCGGATGGATTTTCCATCTGTGGCTAAGCAAGGATATAAAATACTCGCCGCACCGCGTAAATGCCTTGTTATAGCGTGGTGAAGACGTATGCGAATTTCTTTTGCACTGCATGCAAAAAACTGGATAGCTCTCACATTTTTAACACTGACTGATTGTATGAATGTGGTTTCCATGATTTTGCGAGTACGAATCCCTCCATGAAGCGATGATAGAAGGGAAAAAATATTGCTATATTACTAAACACTTGACATGATATAGAGACTGGTTTTCATTGGATTTGGGCTATTACGTCTGTAGCAATCATATAAAGGAAGATCAAGGCTTTTTCTTGCCTACAAGAGTTGTGGTATGAAAAAAGGTAGAGCCTGAGACGTGAGATGTATGAAGCAGAGAAAAAATCACACTGTCCCTAATATCTGATCAAGAATATTCATGTGCAGATCTTCAGAACCTATTCATCTGCGAACATCGTAACTAGCTACTTGCGAATGACTTGTCGGTAAGCCCGTGTGAGATTGGTATATATTATGTAGGTACGTCGTCTTCATGTATATACCCCTGATTTGATACGACGTGCTTAATATCGAATTCTTTTATCAAGCTCGGATGGGCCACCTGCAACTGCAGTGATTCTCGGAATATTAATACACACACAACCCTTTGGTGGCATTTGATTCGACAGTGGTTGACGAAACAGGATAGGAAAAACAAGAATCTTTTGAAAATGCGGTACTACTACCTTATCTCACTTTATAACAACTACAATAATATTTATGTTTCGACACGACTTTCTGTTTCCGTTGAAAATTGTCAGTGTTAACGCATTTTCTGGAATAGCTGCACTCGAATTTTGAAATGATGAAAATTTTAAAGTGGTTTCGCGATTGTTTTCTAGGGATTAGGTACGGAATCGTAGCTAGAAGTATTAACATGGCATTTAATAACTCCCAACAAGTACAAACAATCACTTTGATTGACGACGGTAAGTATACCAAAATTATAATAAAGCATAATGTAATATTTGATACGAACATGATTTTTGTGAAAAAATTAATCTGACAAAATGCAATCATTTTACAGCATACGCTATCCCAATACCTGAAATTCCAGAGATTTTGCATAGCACGGGCGATGTCGTGATACTCGCGTCACTGATAACTCATTGTGTTCTCACCAAGGTTTGCATATTTTGCATTCATTATTATTTTCAATAATAAAACAAATTGTTCTCCAGAAGAGAAGACCATGCGTTTATGACGACATCAGTGATTGTGATATATTATATGAGTCACCATCATTTTTTTGGTTTTGTGCGTAGGATGTGTACCTTCAGTCGATTATACGAATGCCAGCATGGATATTTCTGGCATTCATTTGCTGCAATCACTTGCGTTTGAAGGATGAGCGTTGTGCTGCTCTGCAGGAGCTATTTCGACTCGGTATAATTGTGTACTATGGGATGAAGTTGAATCTTCCGTATAACAAAGTCACTCGCTTTCTACGCTCAAATAGCGAGTCAAATGGTGGTGGTGAATGCATTCAAGGCAAACGGGAAAGATCATTGTCAGAAGAGGAAGTGCAGAGATTTTACAAGGGTGTTCCTACTCTGGTCAAAGGGAACGGTCCTCTTGCCTATAACACTCTGCCGTACGACAAAACATTGGAGATTTCCCATGCCCATGTTACTGCCAGTGAGAGTTTTATATATTACGCCAGCAAGCACACATATGCTTCTTTGGCCTCGGGTCTGCAGATTGCAACCCAAAAAAATCGCAGAAGTCAAGTTGAAAGTTATTTTAGCACATCATTTCGTTGTTGTCCTATATAGACAAGAACCAGAACCACGTTGCTGGACATAATGGGATTAATTTTCCAGGCACGCTTAATTACAATGGGAGGAAAGTACGAGCTTGTGTCAAGACTAACATCCTAGGAGATGTGGAATCCCTCCGGGGTCTCATGAAGGAGGTCAAACTTCTCAAGTTTGTTGGACCGCATGACAATCTCCAAACTATTTTCGGAGCTTGTACAAAAGACATTACTTACGGTATATATAATGCAATTAAACTTTTACTTGTGGATTTTAAGTATCAATATATGCTTTCCTCTGAACGAAATGAGCGTTTATTTTTTGCACTTTTTTCGTTCTAGGAAAATTGTTTGTTGTACTGGAAAATTGTGGTAATCACACGCTGACACTGCAGCTGCAGAAAATAAAAGACGGAATGAATGATTCAATGAGACCGATGAAGGCCTTCTCTGACGACTTGTAAGCCTTGACATTGAACGTTTAAACTCATAAGTATATATACTTGTTAGCGAATGCTGTTACACTAACTTAATTACTAAATCCCTGCGTTCCATCTTCTTTGAAGGCTCGTGGACTTTTACCGATGGGCATATGAAATAAGCTCGGGAATGAAGTTTATAACGAGTAAAGGTGTAAGTTGAAAAATCCCTTAACCAACGTATTGTCGGAATTCAATATATAAGTGGGATTTAGCTATCTAAATTGTAATTTTCAGATTGTTCATGGTATGCTGACATGCGATTGCATTCTGTTGAACGAAGTTAGAACAGTCAAACTTACAGACTTTGGAACTGCTCCATACTTGTCTGATCCTGAAAAATTTCAACCAGAACACTGGGTAAAATATGCAGTACAAATACAGCTTAAAAATAACATCCGCAAAATGTGCCTGCATGCCATTGAAAGATGGTTACTTTTTTGCTAATTGGTGTACAGAATCACGATGGCTGGAAGTATCTCGCACCAGAAGCAATCATTAAAAGTGATTTTACGACTTCCGGAGATGTGTGGTCGTTAGGAATTGTGCTTTGGAAGATATTCTCCATATCCTCCGATCCTTATCCTGCTTTTGATGTGTATTCCAAAATATTTTCATTGAGTCTGTTGGATGGGATGAGACCTGAGGCACAGGACAGGATACCGCCTTACATGTGAGCATCGTGATAAATATGCTTCGTTAAGCCTTGTGTTTTATGATTTGCAATACTAATGGACTTTTCTCCTGGACATTTCACGCAGATTCGATTTGTTGGGGAAGTGCTGGCTTCATGAGCCGGAGAAGAGACCTACATTTGACATGTGCTGTCAGTACACGTACCTCAAAACCCAACCAAAACGGCGAATTGTTACGTGCGACGGGGATTTTATTACTTAAAGTGATTATATGTGAATTATTATGCAATTTTTTGTACTTTCCAACGGTGCTTTGAAAACTTAATGCACAGAAGAATAAACTGAAACATGTCTAGTCGTATTTTGGCTGTAATATATAGACACTTTAAAATAGCACAATTCCTTTGTACTTACAATAATTTTAAGTAAAGATCTTTATAACGAAAAATTACAACGAAGAATATATTGAGCCGTATTGATGGAAATGACAAAGCTGATTAAATCGTTTTTCATAATAGATTTGGATTCAGAACTACAATACTTTTAGTGTGTGATATGCTGTTTTATTTGTGTATAAAGTACATGAATGTCATACATGTCATTTTGACAGCTTAACATTTTCGTCAACTATCTTCTTGAGCACAAACTTTGCTTATAAGATTAGTAATACTCATATCATAAGTACCAATGGAACCATATACTTCAGATATATACAGTTCACGTACAATTTAATAAGAGTTTCACAATGTCAATACTTTTGGGAAATTGTCAGTTTTTCGTCTTCAAAGAAAACGTAAGTATTTATAATAGCACATATTGTGTAAGTGACTGAAGTGTTCATTTACATGCTATATTTATATTCTCACATGATTCTTAACATTGAAGGCCAAGTTTGTATATAAACTCATTGACTAGAACTAGAAGTGAACTTGGTCTGGACTGGAATCCATGCAAAGTATATGTCGTTATTCGTCAACTATATAGCATTTTAAGCTCCACACAAAAAACTCAGCTTCAGCCTTCGTCACACTATGTATATATACATATAAATAGCTGTGTAATTATAATACTAATGGGGATGTTAACGTCTTATCTTGTTGAGTATAGCAAGCTGGAAACACTTTGCTTCTATCGGTGACAACCCTAACAAAATCTAATCGTAGATTGCAAGTAAATGTTGAAAATTATAGTAATGGATACGGTAATGGTAAGTGGCGAGTGGTAACGACGATGAAGACATGAAGACCAGTGCTAATGCTAACTGACATGGTCAATTCATAAGTTCTAACAATGCCCACCTATATTGAATGCATATGTCCAATAAATGTACCAGTCAGGTGTCAAAATAGTGATCCCTAACCTAGACAAATGTTAATGGTGGAATTTTTCCTACTAGAACAAAGAGCGTACATAATATGATTCTAGAAGCCCCGAAAGATGACAAGCATGGTCTCCTCAGACTCATGTTTAAATACACACTTCAATTACTCATCCAAGACGAAATGCACTTTTTTTTACTTAAGAACGAGCAGAGGTGCTTTGCTCCATCCGTCACAGACAGTTTATTCTCATTCTCCGCACAACTATAATAAAAACCGTTGTGAATTTGAGTATTCATATACGGATACATGTATGCTCAATATAAATACATACAGACATACTTATATCTAAAAGTTCCGTAATTTTCATGAGCAAAAGCCATCTCGCCACATTTTTATTTTCTTGTGACGAAAGGAATATACGTATTATGCAGAGAGTACTCACAACATGGATGTGATGATTGTCTGAGATGAAACAACTCTTAACTGGTGATTCTTATGAAGGTTTCCTCTTTAATAGCTTGTGAGTCGAGTGGAACATTTGCTCCCTCCTTAATGCGACATCTCTAGAATAATTAGTATGTGTATCATCATCAACCCTGTTTGGAGTTTATATGTCCTTACGTATACGCTTGCGTGCAGGAATAAAAATGATATGATAGGATTAAAAACTATGTCCAGCTCGCGTATTAACAGAGGAGCAGAAGGACACTGTACAGAGAATCAATATTAATGATATTCAATATAATGTGATGTAGCAGAATCTTTATATTCGAAGCAGAAGCAGAGGAATTGTAGCATGGACAATGTGCAGATGTATTTCCATCGTAAAACTGGAAGCAACACACAACATTCATTCAGATGATGATGCTAAGACACCTTTCTGGGTTTTGTTGGAGGAGAGAGTGAACTTCGTATCAATGTCGGTTGTCATTGCACAGCACAACAGTGTTTTTTTTCTCTTTCTCTCTCTCTGCATCAGTCTGATTAGCACATCATCGTATCCATCGCTTACAATCAGTCGTTGCATATTACAGAGGAAAGTCAACACTTCCAAGTAATACACACACACGCGAGCTAAACATTCTTCGGGGAAAAAAGGAAAGGTCTGCGTTCGTGAGTTTTTATGCGGTGTTCATACTCTCTCGTTTCGTGTAACAAGTGTGCCAGGCAAGCGTCTTTGTTTCTCACAACTTTTCCCAACCTGAAACCCATGAAAGAAGCCACGTATGAAAACTGCTCAGTCAATGTAACATGAGTCAAAAGTGATTGGTTTTTAAGGATATATTTATACTTGGCGATAATCTTGATAAATTCGCTGGCGATTTTTTTACTTCATTTCCCCGAACAAGATAAATACTTTGGGAAACATGTTGCACCCGTGTTGTGGACGTGATTTGCAAAAATCAGCGAAGACGGTCGCTGTGTTTGATATCGTAAGCATCAAACAAGCAAATTGTGCCTTTACTTAAAGCCCGGACATGACTGATATATGTACTTTACAATCATAATTTCCTATTTTAACAGGGATTATCCATAATTGAGCTGGTTGCAGCAATGGTATTCGAAAGCGAAGAAGTGACTATTTTGACTACAGACGTTGAAAATCCTACCCAGCGTGACATAAATTATATCGGTAAGATATAGAATGTTCTCTCACTGTCTCGATGAGACATTTTAGCTTGTGAAACAACCAGTACTACAGGGAAATCTCCCATTGCTTGATTTGGGTAAAAATTTTCAGTGACAATAACGCTTCTCTTCAGCATACTTCTTGTGATTTTAAAAATTATCCAGTTATGTGTCTCCATCCTCCTCCTTTACGGATCAGTGGAGGTAAGACGGTTCGGTTGAGTTATTATATGCTTACATCCACATTAAGTTATATACGTCCATCCTGCAGTTGAATGCATGTTTATTTGTAATTTGCAGAGGGATTACAGGAAATGCCAAATCTGGTTCTTATTTGGTTGCGTACTCATAGGAATCGCCGTTCTCTTGATCATATTTGAGACAACAATTCGTGATACTTTAGTCACTGATGATACTCCAATGTGGATGCGAGTCATAATTCCCATGTCTGAGATTGTACTAAACTGGTATCTGATGTGGGTGATTTTTGCATTCATGAGAGAACTGAAACGGGACGGAGCCACCGCTTCAGCGACAGTGTTCCTCAAGGAAAAAGCTTAAACGTTTTATCCTTGATGGCTATATATGGGCAAAAATGTGTTTATCTTGCGATGAGGAGAAAAGTGATGTCTAACTATCTGGTTTCACCCTTATGATTATGATTATAATTTAAAGAATTATTAGCATTGGTTGTAACGTCACCGGTTTTCAATCTTGGAAATTACGTCGCGGAAAAGGAATTTCGGATGATTGAGTTGCAACTCAATCCGACTATATAAATTACTATTATTACCCAGAGTAAAATGTAGAGCAAAGTATATTTAAACTTGTGGGTGTGCTAATTGTAGGTGCGTATATACTCAAAGTAAAATTTTTAAACGTTACTTATTGTTATTATAGATTATTTACAGCTTTTTCTGCATTCAAATTCGTTTCTGCTTAAAGTGACAACACTTGAATGTAAACTAATAGTGTACATAACGTGCCTGAGTGTTTCTCATATATAAACTAAAACTTATACAATTGAAAGTGGTGACTTGATGTTAAAATTTGTACTGTTGGAAATAAACAGGAACTGAGAGCTGGATAGCACTTAATCCATTTCGAGTAAACTCTTCATCATGTTTCATTGATCATGTTAAAAAGTTCATCTTTGTTACTTTTGAGCACATCTTCATTTAATGATCATATAATTTAAACTGCATATCACGGACATTTTTGTTATCCTGTATCCACTCGGATAATATAATATTGCATTCATTTTATCTCCTCAATGTTCGTATTTATTTATCCCTTCATATTGGCATATTTTGCAAAGCATTTCATCTGCAATATATCGTAGATCATATTTAGCTAATACGCTATCATCGTAAATAAATAGAACGAATGCATATGAAATCGGCGAGAAGATTAAAACAAAATGACACAGTACGTAAAATGTTAATCTCGTTCGAAAATAACATTCGTACAAATCTATGAAGTTATTTAGTCATGCGATAAAGTTTAAGGAATGGACCATTTAGGTATTATGCATAAATTGCATAGAAGTCCTATGCTTAAAACCTAAGCTTTTGGCTACTGTAAACTCGAGAGGATTTGTTCGTGTTGACGACTGTCTCATCATTGGTGCCACTTGGCACTTGATGTCCACACACATTTGCTGGATTAATCATTACAAGTGTCCTTTGACCATCTACACAATAATAATGATAAACGGGGTCACTTAGGATCAGTAAACATTTTCCTCATCGTGTGGATTTAATTGGATGAGTGCTAATGCTGAGGACGACGACGACAACGACTGGAACTGGCTTCCAAAATGAGAAACATCTTTCACACACAGACACAAATATTGTGTTCTTCTGGTTCTGATCCAGTCTTTGATCTGCAACATTTTAAGCCTCTTTCGCTTGGAAATGTACATTTACTCCATTCATATATGTAGCCTTCATAATGAGATCAAGCAGACGTTCCGCTAACACTTGTGTAATGTAAATAATAATGCATTTAGAGTCATGCTTGGCATTTTACACATATAACTTTTTTAATACAACCCAACTCCGTTTTCCTGGACATGACTTCTATTAAATGAGCGTAGGAGTTATACTTAATCCACAACTCCAGTCCACTGTGTGGTATTCAAATACTCTGTACTTAATTAAAAACACGGAGCATTACGACACTCGTTGATCTCAAGTCAAGGCAGAAAGTCCATGCGTTTCTGTACAGTACTGCTAATGATCGTTGTCAATATCTGCCCAAACATCAAACAGAAAATGTGAGAATTTCCCCTCTGGAATAACCTTAAACTAACAAGAGCAAATCGCCGCCGCAAGCAAACCATACATAGAGCTCTGTAAGGAGTAGGAGTACCGCAGTCTACGCGAGGTTAGTGCAAGTAGAATCTCCTTCGAGTTGTACGGATTTCACTTTTATCCTTTTTACTTTCTCCGCCAAACTGTCCTTTGAAGATCCGTTCTTTGTAATTCAATACTCAATAGCATCTAGTAGCATATCAACAGGCACGATCGGATATCAACAATGCCGCATCCTTGTTGTGGGAAAGACCTGCGCTCAGCTACCAAACTTGTTGCTATAATTGATATAGTAAGCGAGAATTTGAATTTGTTAAAAAATAAGATGAAAAGTTAGTTAAAATAATAATTGTTTGTTAACATCAGGTTTGGTCGTCAGTATTTGTAGCACTCACTATCGTGATCATCATAAGTAGTGCGACATCCTTCATTATTCAAGAGAAAACTGGGGCCATTGCGGCTTCAACTTCTAATAATGTGGAGGACAGTGACGAGGTGAAAATTGGTAAAAAAAACTGCAATCACTTTCACCAAAATACGCTTCCCTTGCGAGTATGTTGTATATAGTTTAACATGTTCTTTTTGATATTTTTCCAGCCTTGGGAGGACTAATTGTGGGCACGATTATTCTCGTTGTGAAAATCTTGCAGTTGATACTTGCCATTCTTTTGCTTCAAGGTGCAATGGAGGTTAGTTTAATTTTCGTATACAAATTCCTTTTATGTAAGTTCCAGTCGCTAGTCTTTTTTAAGACCCTGCCAAATCATGCATGCAATAATGTTCAGGTATTTGGGCAAGGATATACGTGTGCAAGCAACTGCAAAAAAGCATCAAAGGAGCTTAATATTCACTTTGACACATTTTGACTTATTTCTGTAGCGGAATCCCTACAAGTGCAAGATTTGGATCTACATAACGTGTGTTTTTGTAACAATTACTGTAATGAACTTTGTCTTTGATGTTGCATCTGTGGAGGGATCAAAGACAGGAAGTGTCGGCTCCGTGATTGGGATTGCCTTGCACGTATACTTTTTGTGGATTGTGTGGGCATATAAAAAGGAACTCGAGTCAGGCTTGGCTCAACCTGAGGCAGACGCAGGCGGTCTCAAAGCTTAATTTGGCATCTGAAAGATTTACAGACATTATTTATATGTATGTTACCTCTTTGTTTTATTTGTGTTCTCTAAAAAGTACTCATAACATTATAAATGCACAATGCATGTTAGTATATGTGTCCTTATTCGAAAATTTTATTGAAATACTAAAGAAAATGCCTACTACAGCAAGAAACAAGTTTGTAACTTTTCTCGTCATCGTGTTGGAACAATAATATGCTTCAATAATTCTCATACATTCGTGTATGGCTATATATGCATATTCTTCGCTCCGTGTTTCACACTGGTGGTGTGTCTCAGGTGTTGCTCATTACCTGGCAAATTACCCACTCACATCCTTGTCAATGTTCGAATTTATCATATTCTGCCAAAATAAAGTTCAACCTATTATAAAGTTAAGCATGAGTTTACAACCACGGCACTTTAAACCTATTAAAGGATATACGTGAACAAATTGCGATCACATTCATAAATAAGCTCTTTCACTTTCGCATAATCCTGTGAGTGAATTTTTTCCTGGGCGAATAAAACGAGATCTAGTGTATGTATGTATGCAAACATAAGATCACTGGAGGAACTTCAGTATGCCAGAATATTTTATTTCTCCGGTTTATATTGATGTATATATTATACATGTCACCTTCAATGTGGAACAGTTCATCATTTATCCCTGTTCAAGAATAAGTGGATGAACTGGTTGAATGGAAGATGTTGCATTATCTGAAGAAGAGGTGCATGTACCAACGGAAAAAATGTATAAAATGATCGATATTTCTCCAACTAGCAGAAGAAGCTACACCTTACCTTCCTCTGCAAACGTAGCAAATATATTACCTGTATTCCACTTCCACTCCAAAGCTTCCATACTTCTATTCTAAACACATTTTTCCAAATGTGAAAAAGAACAATTGGTCGAGCACAGTAAACAACCTCTCCGTCATAATCAAAACATGATGAATACAAGTGGAAGAGGCTGGACCAACACACGGCTCAGTAATCAGTCCAAATCTCTGCCTGTCAGTCACACAGTCAGTCCTACTCGTCTTCTTCGCACTACGAGGCTGAGTGAAAGAATCTCCATTGTTTGTACGCTCACTTTTGCTTACTTACATTCCCCATCTCGACAACTCTAGGACGTGTTGCATGCATGCATGCTGTATGGAAAAGTATGAACTTTCTCTCGACACCGAAGGAGCTGTTGTACAGAGAAGTGAAATAACGACCACCCATAAAAACGAAGAGAGAATCTTTCACGCCTGACATGATCCATGAGTTACACTCTCTCCGTGTTTACTACAATTTAGTGGCGCAATATACGTTTAGGTGGAGCGAGGTAAATATTATCATTATGTGTGTGCGATGCCGTAGAAGAATTGAGTCATGGAACGACCAAAGCCATAGTCATTTCCCTTCGTTTGTTGTTTTTTCATTCCAATAAATCGTTCAGCTAAAGTGGTATATCGTGATGTAATCTCAATCTCTTACATGTTCTCCCACGATAATCGATCTAATATGTAACAAATGGTGTTGGGAACAAGGGGGAAATGGGAATAAAATATGATTTGCTAGCGATCAGATCAAATCATTTTAATTTTGCTACGGACATAAAGCACACAATAGTATTTCATCATTTATTTTTCATGCAGTTTGTTAGGGATTTGGAAATAGGAGGCAAAAAGAGATGATAAGATTACTCGTTCATTTCATTCTCTCTGACAAAGCTTATTTTTCAACTTGTGCACGTATCTAACATGCTCAGCTCAGCAACAGTAAAGTACGTGCATGCCTATGGAAGAAGGGAAAACACACAATATTCTGTAGATTCAACTGAAGGTGATCCTACGCAAATCAGATAACAGAGGAAAAGCTGAAAGTTTGGAAACATGGCTTTCAATTCAATTATTGTCACAATGAGCAAAACTTGTGTGGTACATAACAAGCTTATGTAGAAAGTTGAAATCGTAGTTTCACACGATACAACAGCATTCAATTTCGGATGAAAAGGGGCAAAAGTGTGGCAACATCATAATAATACATGCCTCTCTGCCTCTGCTCGTCAAATTGGTCGATATTTTCTTGCACGGGAAAAAATCTGTGAACGGAACATTGCCAAATTCTTGCACATACACATATAATAAAATACATATATATGACTTATTATTGCTGGAGAATGAGCAAAGCATCGAAGCAAGGACGTTATAAGGGTTGCTCATTGACCTACCTCCTCTTAACTTTGCTTTCGCAGGAACTTGCTCGCTTTACAATCTGGATGCTGCAACTGCCACTGCCTGTATCTGCATGCTTTCTCCGCTTTCACCATCCTAATCTCTCTCTCTACATCTCCAGCTTGGAGGAACCACACACTGTTTGTACCCTGTTCATGCCGAGTCTGTCGACATCGAAGAACGCTTCCCTTCATCTACTTCGTAGTACTACTTTCAGATTCTAACAGTTCCTTGGAGTAAACCCTGAGCAAACACATACTAACACAAGAGGCGAGATAGTTGAACGAAGGGCTGATACTAGACAAGTCATTGCATTCCAGACATGCATACAAGTGTACACATACAAAATTTCGCATTCGAAAGTATCTAGAGAGATTTTTTGAGACTGAATGCAGAAAATGGCAGTGTTAGTACACACCACGACGATTATATATAATATCAATACATTTAAAAGTATAATGAAAGTGGGAGTCTAAAAAATGCAGTGACAAGTATTGCTTGTGTGTATAGTATATGAGTTCTTCTAGAGCAGGTCGACGTAGGATGAATTCAGGTTGAGTTGGTTGAGAGATCGGCTATCTGTCACGACGGAGAAAGCAACGTCGATTCTTCTCGTTCCGTGAATGTACATATTTGTGAAAGATATAAAACATTTTCTCCTTCCTCGACAATCTCGTGCACACCAAAGACGGAAAAGAAGGCTTCAAGATTTCCCTTACTCTTCCACCTCGCCATCCCAGCGTGACAGTCTTAGGAGCAACGTCGACTCGACTCGACACTTTAAGCCCTTTGTGAGGACATAAGCGAAACGATAATATATTGGAAGCACGCGGACTCTCATCATCATCGGGGAAGTTGAGGATTTACTGAAAAGAAAGTTTAGTGTGACTCGTAAAACTCTTGCATGGTATACCTACGCGTTCCACGCACACCCTTGGGAGCACAATATAATCTCTAACCACGCAGTTTGCATATACTTTGCTTATGATTCAAAGAAAAAAAATCTTATTTCGTCCATGTGTTCCTAAAAAGTCTTTATCCAAAGAAAATCTGGAGAAGAGATACAGCTGGTGAAAATTTACGGGGGAATACGAGGATATTACCTCAGTTTGTATTCCTTTTCATTTCACATGCTTAGTTCTCCTGCAACAATCGTACGTAACGCTCTGGAAGCGAGCAGCGAGAAAAATCATGGTGCAACCATGTTGTGGATCCAGGTAAGATGATTAGTTTCCAGATATTCATCTACACTGATACACTACTTCATTAATCGTATACAAATAATTTGATCTCTTGATCTGTTTTTCTACAATTAAATGTAGTCTAAAGCAGGGTACGAAATTCTTGGCCATGCTCTCAATGGTAAGAATTCTGCTTGTTTTCTATTTGCTTTCTTAATAAGTGAAAGCACTGTATGTATTAATGCCATGAATTGGACAACGTGGTAATATACTGGGTTAATTTTTAAGGCCTTGTCGGTTGTGGGAACAATCATATCAGGATTTTATCTGATGCTGATTGCATTTGCAAATCTCAAACGTGATCCCGATAAAGGATATGGTGAGCACACTAGTAAAAAGATTAAGTCGAATAAAATGCTACAATCCGAATGCATATTAATATTAATTAATCTTAAATTCATGCATAGGAGATGAAACTTACATGGACGTTGAGGACGACTACTGCATTGACAGTATAATTCCGGAACCCTTGATGGTGCTAATTATACTTATTTTCTGCATACTAAATTTATTCCTTGCCATCATGCTTTTCATCGGCGCTGAACAGGTAAAGCATGTTGATTATTGTTTTTAAAAATGTAATTGTTCACCCACTAAATGTTGTTCGGTAATAAGGTAGCAAGTGTCTATGAACTTTCAGGAAAATTTACGAGTGTGCTACTTCTGGTGGAGAATATCGTTTGCCCTTTGGCTCCTAGATGTCATCATTTTAATTGCTAGCGTGGCCGTTTGCAGAGCTAATATTACGGATATTGTGATAAATACAGCGGAAATCTTTCGTAGCGTGTACGAACTTTGGGTGGTGAAAGCGTTCATGACTGAGCTACGAGTGCATAAAGAAAGCGGATGTCAAGTTGTCGTCAGTATGGCTTAATAACACATACATACCCTAATTACACCGCTCTGCTAGTTATATATGATTTCAATTATTCTTTTCAAATGTTGTAACTATTTAACTACTCATTCGGAAACGAATCTACTAACTAACATGAGAATTTTTCATATTGATACTTCGGTTTTCATATTTACAGGCGTATACATATAGTGAAAGGATATGTACGTATTTTGTATTTTACTGGGCATTTATCGCAGTATTTACATTTTTCATATAAAAATGGTTGTGCATTTGTATTAAAAATCATATCACACATACGGCCAGAAACATAATAGAGATGGAAAACACATCACTAAAATACAACTGACTTTCTAAAACGCAAGTATTTTCCTTTTCAGCTTTATCATTCCGTACCTATTTTTATGCAGGATGATTTGAGAATTGAGAAATCGCATGAAAATGCGTGGACAAACAAGATTTTATACGCATACCCTCTACCAACCCAAGTCTAAAGTGACGTATTACAAAATGTATATCTCAAAATCTCAGTAATTAAGACAATCCATAAGAATTATGAAAGGAAGTATTGGACTATACACAGATATGACTTTCTCTAGACGTATGCAAAAATACATATAAATATGAAAAAACATACAATTTCTTAAAAATACCTTTTAGACTCAGTCGTAGCATCAGAAATCCCACGAATTATTCAATTCTATACACTTGCTCGGAAGGACTTTGCTATTTTCTCGATCACAAGTTCAGAAGCTCTTACATATTTTATGCAATGATCCACCTAAAATCGACTACTAAAATCCGGACCGTATGTAAAAGCTTTTCCCTGATCGCCTAAACTGTAAGCTGTTCACAACCTGGCAGTTTGTGAGAGAGCTATTGTCCAGTACGAATTAGTCACATATGACTCAAATTTGTAAACGTAAAAAAGAAAGCAACTATATTTACCGTTTGTATATTACATACATTTTAACATAACTTTCACTGTCGCACGTAATGTAATGATAATGAATGATGCATGTACGAAACTATCGATTGCCTTATATATTGCACTTACTACAATGCACTTGAGCGCCTTCAGATTCCCTTTCACAAAAAAGCACAAAAGAGTTCGCTTTCACTTGTAATCATGGACCCACACTCCTTGCTCTAAATACACGGTAGGATGATGCCAGTTTCACACAACTACTCTCACTTTTGCTCACACTTCAAATTACGCTAGCTAGATCAATCAATCAATGCACGTATGCAACTTGGTACTCACTATTAATATCTATTCAAAAATGAAATGCGTTTTGCTCACTTCTTTTCTGATAAAACCATTAGCGCTAGAGCTACAGTGTATTATTAATTACTGTATGAAAGCCTGAAAATTATTGTCAGAGCAGATTCATACGATTGCTATAAATATATTGTGGTATGCTCTATTTGTTAACAAGATCCAATAAACTCATATTTTCGATGTAATTTCCCATCGCCTTGCGGAGGTAGTTTGCGACAGTGATTTCAGGAAAATGAATTTATTTCGCCACACATCACCAGAAAAGGTTATGAGAAAACTTATGCAACCCAAAATATCAGTAATTCGTATAAAACTTACTTGTAAATTATAATATTTTATTAATCCACATTTTCCGACATTATTTTACCTTCAATAAGCTTACAACTATTAAAATTTCTATAAGTAGGCTTGCACCATGTAGGTGCAACCACAATCGTTTTAATTATACAAAATGTGAATAATTACCCCAATACATGAAAATAGAGTTAACAAATGTAGTGGCTACACCGTCCGCGTAGGCTAGTTGATTATTGACAAATCATCCGAACATGAGTACTGAATGTGAATGATTACCAGTTTAACAAAAATAATATTACGAAAGAGGGTCCCGAGAAAACGGCTGTTGCATTGGGCGCGGATACGGTGGATAATTGGGTATGGGTTGACGAGTGAGCTGCTGTTGTAGAATGGGACGCCATGCCTGTGGTCTAATCTGCGGCGCGTACACAGATGCTGCTATATTCTGAAAATTATTTACTACATTTGGTGGTGGTGGAGCAGGAGCAGGCTGGCGTCTAACAGTTGGTGGTCTGATGGGTCCGATGGAAAAAGGTAGTGGAGGTAAAAGATCACCAGGAGTGAATGGGGGCGGAATAAAGCCCGGTGGAGGGGGTGCCAAAGCATTCTGCAACCAAGTTTTTAGAGGACCAACATAACCATCAAATCTTGCTTTCTGGTCAGGAGGGGACTGGTTTTGTTGCAGCATTAAACTTCGAATCTTATCGATGACTTGAACAGAAGTTTGAGTTGCTTCCCGTATTTGTGATTCCAAAGCATTAGGGTTTCGAGCCACAACCCTCTCCCTAACTTTCAGGAAGGTTTCGGTTGCTTCATTGTTATTATTGGCGGTCGTGTTGAATTGTCTCTGGCGTTCACTTTCAAGCTTGTATTCCTCCCACGCTAATTCCTTTTCTTCTTTAGAAAGACCCTCGTCTGTTTTGTTCTCCAATAACGAGTCAAATTCCTCGTAGTTTCGAATCCAATCTTCATGTGAAATCAAAAGATCTGCCAGTAGTCTGTCTTTCGGAACTGCCAAGGGTTCCTTGGAAGAAGTGTCTTCCACGTCGTACCGATACATTTCATTAATATCATCAAATTTGAAATGTCGTTCTATTTGATGTTCGTCAACCACGCGAGACGAAAGTGACAATTTAGTAATCTGACGACGCAGAATCTTCTCTTCCATCGTTCCACGAGCTATCAGTCGATAAATATAACACGGCTTGTCTTGACCAAATCTGTACACTCTAAAGATGCTCTGCATATCCTGTGAAGGATTCCACGATGCATCAAATATAACTACTCTGTTTGCTCCATATAAGTTAATGCCCAAACCACCAGCTCTGGTGGAAATTAGGAACAACTTGGCTCTGAAATTATTTAAACAAACGTTTCCATTAATGTCATTAAGTTATTCATATATTAAATGCCGTGGCAAAGTCCTGTTTCAACTTAGCTTTACACCTACCTACTCATAGCTGATTTTCTGTTGAACTTTTCGCAGTCTCTGTGTCGATCAGAAACTTTAGTCTGGCCATCAATCCTGAAGTATTCAATGTTTCGCCGCCACCTGCCCAGAACCGGTTCTTCGGACAAGGGAAATGTTAACCCATCTTTATCCTTTTGCTGTTTCTCCGCATCTTTGTCCCAGTCGTTTATGAACTCTTCAATTATGTCTAACGATGACAAGAACTGACTGAATACTAAAACTTTATCCCCGATGCTCTCACATGTTTTCAGGATTTGTTGCAGAACAACAAGTTTTCCACTCAAGGACACGTCTTCCATTTCACTTTTAGTTTTAAATATTGGATTCCACCATTTCTTAGAAAGTCTTTCGATCTCAGTTACATCTCCATTCAGATTTAGGGGATCGGGATCCTTTGCAGCTTGAGCGCGAGTCTTCCTGTTCGTCTTTTTGTGTGTATCGCTTGTACCTTCCCCAGATTCGTTTTCCGATGTTTCACTACTTTCGTCCACTATAAAATCTTTTAGAGAGTCGCTTTCTTCTTCCGTTTCGCTGTCTTCGTCTTTGGTAGCCCTACGCATGGTGAGTGCAATTGGGTGCGACCACACTTTCACTAGTTCTGCGTAATACTTCAATAACTGACGTTTTCTAATCGTAAGATCGCCATCAACAATATTTTCCAAGTAGTATTTATACAAGCTCTCCTGCTTTTCTGATAATTTAATATGGATAATGTATTCGTATTTCGGGGGTAAGTAAGGGGACAGGATGGAATAATCGCAGCGTTGAACGCAGCCTTCCAACTTGCGGTGTAGTACATGCGCCCTACGCTTCATGATTTTTACGTCATATTCAGTCGAGTCTGCGTGTTGTCCATTCTTTATTGGATTTACAAAACGGTTGGTAAATTCTGGTAACGATCCCAGAAGATTTGGCTTCACGAAGTTCATCATCGTGTGGTACTCCACAAGGTTGTTTTGAAGAGGAGTTCCTGTTAGCACAATCCTTCGACGCGTGGCAAGACTGTTTACCGACATAGACAACATTGATTTCCAGTTTTTCAACAGATGGCCTTCATCGCATATTACGACATCTGGACCCTCCAGAAGCGTCTCTTGGATAGCTTTTCGATACTTCTCAGACATTTTTTTAGCTTTTTTCTTAGGATCCACCAATCGACGAAATAGGTCATAGTGAATAATTCCGACACCTCCTCGTCTCTCCCATATTTTCAAGTAATCGATCCTCGATGACATTGTATTTTTCGCTTCGAAGAGCTTGTGAATTCTGATGTCATCTGCATCTTCTGTCCATGATCGAAATTCTCCATACCAGTTGTTCACTGTACTTAGCGGACATATAACCAAGGCTCGTTTTATTCCGCACACTTCATGGAGTAGCAAAGAATGTACGAAAGCAACGCTCTGAAAGACAATATTAAATACAATACATGGATAATGAGATTCCTAGTGCACGACCTTCATTCATTAACATTCAACTAAACCGTTAATAATCATCATAATATTCTCGCATAAGCTAACCTGAAGTGTTTTCCCAAGTCCCATGCAATGAGCTAGAATACAACCACCGGGAACTTTCCCCTCTTTTATCATATTAACCGACTCAAAGCATGCATTGTACATAAACTTAATTCCGTCAGCTTGATGAGGCTTCAGGTGCTTCACAATGGATGCGTCGACCTCGATCACTGCCTCTTTAGTTTCTGGATCAACGTCAAGTACTAAGCGTTCTATCTTATCTGATTCTACAGCATTATGGATACCGTTGAACTGTAAATAAAAGATTTAATTATTAGGGTAACATTCCCTGAAGCCTCTTCACATTTGTCAGTTCCATCTAGTCAGAACACTCCCAACCTTAAAGTTTAAATTTACGCTTACCAGTTTCTGTTTCTCACTCAATCTTTTTCGTCTCTCTTCTTCCTCCCTCTCTGCTTCTCGAGTGGTTTTTGCAAGAGCTTTTGTTGACATGATTTTCCGAATTTTTTTCCTGCCTTTTTGAGACGACGATGCTTCGTCTTCTTCATCATTCTAGATAAAATATAAATCCATATTGCGATTTTACATTCACGAACGAACGATTAATTACAAATTTCATAAAAAACTGCCTTTGACGAAAAAACAACACACTGAAAATAAAGTTTAAGTGTGGATTCAACCACCGAAAACTAAAAGCTCAATTCAACATGTCAACTGTCAATAGCAATGATCTTACCTGAGGGATTTCTTCGATATCACTGTCACTGGATTCCTTCTTATCAGAGTCATCAGATCCATTATTTAATATGCGTCTTCTCGCCTTCTTTTTCCTAAATTATAATGATAAAGTCAATAGACATACCCAAAACACAAGCAAATCAAAATTACACAATATGCAAACTTGTAAAAACTGAATTTTACCTCTTCTTAGGCTCCGAAGAGCTGTCCCTACGCCGTTTTTTAGACTTAGACTTTTTGAAATCTGAGTCGGAGTCAGAATTATTAATCGATATGATAGAGTCATCCGAATCCGAACCTTTCTTCTTTTGCCTAAAATAATTAACAATAAAATTTGTTATTTTTCATGCCATTCTCCGTAAATTTACACACCAGCAACATAACATACAATCAAGAAATTACAAACTTCACTTACTTTTTTACTTTGTCTTTCCTACTTCGAGTACTTACGAAGTCCGAGTCAGAATCAGACGTATTTTTAGCTCGCTTCTTGGATCTTTTCTTATTTGATTCAGAGTCATTATCTGAATCTGAACCAAGAACAAACTCTTTATCTTCTTTTTCTGTGTCCGATGAAGATGATATAGTTGCGCTAACATATTTTTTCTTTGCATGTAAAGAATAAATTAGACTGATCAGTGCGAATTCCATAGTAGATACAATTTTACATCGTTTATACATACTAGACAATAGCCAATACTAATTACTATTACCTTATTCCCCTCTTGTTTTCGGCTTTCCTGTGTCTTTTTTCGGACTTTTCGATCCTCGGACTTCTCATCTGACTCTGGTTCGAGATCCTCAGAACCACTACAAGATTCTATTCCATTGTTAAGCATTTTGGGTGGACCCCGAGCCGAATGTGATATTTCACTTTCTGATTCGGTTGCATCTGAAAAAATTACACACACCTTGCTATACTACGCCTTCATTAAATGTACAATGCACGCTCGAGTAAATTTAAATTAATCAAAATTCGTGACAAAGTCAATTGCAAAACATCGTACAATAATTATAACAGTTAATTGCAATTTCCAATGGCATTACCTGAGAGAGAGTTCTCATCCTGAGATTTGTTTTTCCGTGATTTCCGTCTGGGTTTAGCTTTGCTACCTTGTCCAGTACGTTTTCTATATTTCCTAGTATCCAGTATTGAACTCCTGGATCTATAACAAAAACGAAAGATATTCAAAAGTCGAATTTAAATTTCATAGTTTAATAAAATTTCGGATTATATTTTCTTACAGTTTCTTTAATTCTTTTTTCAGTGCAGCCAAGCTATCATCAGACGCAGTACTGTCAGTGTCTGAGAAATCTCCGCTTTCTAAAACGTCAAGCCGGCATTTTTTCATCTTGCTATACCCCTTCAAATCCACATAGCGCTGGTTTACCAAAGCCTTTTCAATCTTCGTGGACAATCTCTCCAGACGAACTTCTGCTGCCCCGTCTTTCAACTTAGGATCATCTTTCCATGATTTCGAGTCTTCATTATTACATGGTCCATTAGTATCACTTTCAAGGGTCTCTTCGGCCTGCTTTTCCTTAGTCTTTCTCTCTCGAGACTTCTTTTTCGGCGTTTCGGCTTCCGAACTAGAAGAAGTATCTAAAACATCCCTCATCGCGTCTGCCTCTTCCTTGCTTAGTTTATCCTTCTCACGGATTACACGTGTGCTACTACCAGGTGTCACGTCAGGTTTCTCTGGTTCATCCAAGGAGAGATCATTGTTTTCAACGGGCAGACTTGAAGCTCGATTTTCAATATTTTCTTCCTCTATTTCCATTTCCTCGCGTGAATCTTCGATGGGAGTAGTGTTTTCAACAGGTGCGGTCAATTCTTCCATATTTAAAAGGCTTTGTGAGAGATCATCATCATAATTTTCTGGTTCCTCCGATGGTTTAGCGTTCCTGGAATCTGCCAAATTATCCGTACTTGCAACTGTGCTATCATTATCCTTGACCTGCTCACTTACTCGTTTATCTTCTGGAGACTTTTTGTTCGTGACTTCTGATTTTCGTTCAATCTTGACTGGTGTAGTTGTAGTGGAACTGGAATCCTTTCTTGGACTGGGGCTTTCAGTTTTACGACTATTTTTACTTGTGTCGGCGACTGGTTCCATTTTCACACGAATTCCTCCTGGATTCTTCAGTTTAGCTGCCTGATTACTTCGAAGTGGGACGATCCTAGTTTTTCCACTATCATCACTGTCTGAATTACCTTCATGGACGTCTTCAGATTTCTGAAAGACTGTTGGATTTTTGTCAGGCAAAGTAGCATCTTGTGTAGCTTCTTTAGTATTTTCGTCTTCTTTGTTGCTTTCACTCTGTCCGATGTCAGCAGCAAGCTTTTTCGGACTATTAGTAACATGAGGAACAGTTACATTACTTGCATTAGAAGATTCATCATCGCTTGGTGGAATCATATCAACGTCTGCATTAATTGTTGAATCAACTGGATCGAGATCATTAATTATGTCCTCCACTATGGCTAGGGTGGTGTCATCCTGATGGTTGGAAATTGTAATTTCTTCTTCCTCGTCCTTTTCATTACAGGTCTTATCGTCGTTATTACCTCCGGTGCTTTCTTCATTCACGCTGGTTTTGCTGGTGTTACTACATTCTTCCGCTTGCTCAGAACGCAAGTCAGGGTCATCACAGGAATTTTTTGTTTCATCTGCTTTTTCATTAGCCTTCTTATTATCCATCTCTACTAATTTCGTGTTCTTGCTGACATCAGACGTGTCGCTACTTCGGCTTCCTTCCAGGAAGTCCATGACTCTTTTCCTGTTTTCCAACTCCTTTCTAGAGAATGTCGGTCCAACTACATCAGATCCCGCAATGGACGTTACAGTCCTTGTTTCCATCCAATCATCGACTAAATTAAAGCGTTCCCTGAGTTCGCTCGTCATCGTCAACCCAAGCGCCTGCAAATTCTTGATAGCCTTGAAAATAGAATCATAGAACCCGGTAACAATGCTCTTCGCAAGTCGCGCTGTTTCAGGCCTTTTCTCATTCTTCAAAATCGCCAGATTCCTTTTGATCTTCCGCATAGTGATAGTATTTACTTCATCCTTCAATATATCTGCAGTAGACTCTATTTCGCTTTGATGAAATTCCAACCACTGGAGAAGGCGAATAGTTTCTTCAGTTTCCGGAGCATCTTCTTCTTCACCTTCATCTCCGTCCTTAGAACTGCCAACATCCGTATCCTTTGGCTGCCCCATTTTTCGTTGCTCATTCTTCTGTCTAGTTTTCATCTCTACAAACTTGGCAGTGCAGTACTACGCACTGGTCTGGCACTTCTGGCTTGCAACCTGTCACCTGTTCCAATTAAAAATTTAATTTAATATCACTTCTTTAATTCAAATTAATGGCAAACAACAAATTTTGAACGAACACTAGTAAAACCATCAATTATTATCTGTTGACCAACAAATACTGAATAATACCTTTTCAATCACCAACGGCTGCTTTGTTTGCCCTTTCAGCCTTCGGTCATGTCATCCAGTTGGAAACAGTGTCAACAAAATTGACAATCAATCAGTAATCAGTCACCACTCCTGATTCCGGTGTTCGTTACCAGTGCTCTGCTCAAGATACAATGACAATACCTATATTATTCAAGGCTTTCAAACACACGACACAACACACCACAATAATAATTGTAAACTCGATATTTAATTACGATTCCATAAGTTTAATGACAAAACTCGGACCTCATTACATTACCATTCACGAAATTCGAGTAGAGAGAGCGAGGGACCAAAACGAAACTCTGACGAAGAAGCATAAAGGGTATATGCATTCGACGAGGAAACAGTTTCTGCTGATGTCTACGAAATTATACACAATCAAGTTCGATCAGGAATGCGGGATTTCAGACAGGTTCTCTGTCTCGTCTCATATTGCCCTCTTCCCACTCTGATTTCAATGACAGCAACAATGAGAATGAAGGAACAAAGACTTTTGGCTTGTGTCTGCATGGCTTGCGTATGCGTATTATCTTTTTATTGGAGATTTAATTGGAAACTAACTTAATGATGTACTTGAATAAATTTATTTTAGATAACAAACTGCGACTCATTGTTGAGCTTGAGCTCTGCTGGAGCTGAAGTTGGAATTGGAACTGGAGTTGAGGATAGCCTTTTCCTTTGAAGAATTTCGATTCCTGCCCAGAGCTCATCTTCATTTACACCGAGACCATCTGATTGCGAAGAAGATTTGAATTGGTCCTCAGCAGTGATTCCCTTGTGACTTCCGTTTCCTTCCTGTGGTGATGGAGGATCCTCTTCGGATGCTCTAGCTTTACAGCATGCGCCCGTTAATTGTTGCAATCTTAACTGATCCACGTAGCAGTTTACAATCCACAAGCCGTACAGATGAATGATCATGCTTAGGATAAATGGGATTTGGATGGGATAAAATGTTACTCCACCGATTATGTAGATGAATAGGATGACTATCTTGAAAATTAGGACGGCGCAACGCACATTAAACCAGAGCATGCAGAGGGAAGGATTTCTCTAAATTGAAAATAGTAAAAGTAAGTTATTAACTTTTGTTGAGAAGTATTATATGTTTGCATATGCATTATGGAAGAAATAATTGCAGGTGACAGTAGTGGGTATACCTTGAAGGCTCCAATTAGAAGGACAATGAAGATTGTGAGGTTAACTCCAGTATAGAAATAACCAATATAGAATCCTGACAGCGTAAGGGACACAATCTTCCGATCTCCGTACACTATTCCAATATAACAAGCATAGCATATTTTTGTTAATTAATATAATTTGTAAAGTGAAGATCGTTATTGTATAAGAATCATACAATTCGTGTGTGCTTGTTCGTGTCCTCTGGTTCCGTTTTGAGTGGCAAGGGACACAGTGATAGACTCCATATCATTCGTGGGCTCGAAGGCTTCCAAAGATATGATTCCATATTTTGCTTGCATGAATATGAACCAAGCAATTCCAACTAGTCCGAAGAACTGCAAGTTAAATTATGAAAGTATAGTTTGTGGATAAGAATGAGATATTTATGCATAAATAAAGTGACCACCCGGTTTACCATATCCACAAATGCCAGCGTCTTGGTGGCCGATTCCAGAGATATCTTGTTGCATGTTGGACTAAATTTTTGTTTCACTTTTTCTACCATCATGTATACTTTAAGATTGTTATTTCTTCCGAGACACGAAGCTGAAAACGTATAGGATTTCCAAGAAAATATATTTCCGAAAATTGGAATAGGTTTTATGCTCTTCTGCTTTGAATGAAATCAAGCAATATATAAATTGGGTATCATACAACGCAGGGCATTTTCGTGTGATCTTCAGGAAAACTAGTTCACAAATAAATGTATGTTAGTTGAGATCTCGGTTGATAACTGGAGAAAATAAATATTAATTCCCATTATGCAATATGCGTGGTCTCGGGCATTTGCAAATATGTGCAAGTAATTGTATTTGGAGCTAGGAGCACATGGCATACATTCGGTTTTATAATTATTATATAAATTTCATTAAACGCTTTTATCCCGTCCCGTTTCATTATAATTTTAAAACTACCAGAGACATGTGAACGTTGAGATTAGCCAGATTTTACAAGTTGAGCTACACCTCCGTACCGTGCAGCGTCTTGATTATTTAGTGGTCATATTTGAGTTAGAGATTAGAGAGTGAAAGCTAGAGTAATAATTCATTATGCAGTGTAAATTAGCTGGTCTAATTCTCTTGCTAGTTGGGGCTCATGAATTTTTCAGTCAATTTATCATATTGTTACTTATTCCTGTGCCTTAATAGAGACACACTGTCCGTTGTTATCTGAAATTCTGAGTACATGAATGAATTTAAGGGGATGTTTGTAAGTGATGGAAATATTGAGTCGTTGAAGGTCGCTCTGTTATCTATATGAAATAGTACGGAGAAGAGACCAATCCTGATCTCGTCGTCAATCTAATGAGAGATGTTAATGATGTATTTAACTTAATGATGATTCCAAATGCTTGGAAGGAAAGGATAACTTGAAGTTGAAGTGCAATATGTAAATATGTGTAGCGTCAAATGGATGCGGAGTTCTTATGAAGGGGTTTCCAGGATGTTTCGTGCACTGTGCGGGTTTGATTTAACTGAAATTATTATCTTTTATCTTTTTCAACATATTTTATTTTTCAATTTGCGTTCTGGTGCAGTATTGATATAGTATACATCTTCTGGAAGTCATGAAACGGTTGGGTCAGCTATAATATTAAGTAATCGGTGAATGTTGCACATCACAATGAATTTATAATTAGTAACTTTAGTATTTCTCTTCGGGAATGTCATCTTGGCGAATATGTCCAAAGACAGGGTTGTCTAGTCCTTCCTTCAATCGCTTCTGCTGAAGTGCCTCAATCCCATTGGGCACTTCATCATCATTTTCCGCTGCTTCACGTACCTCTTGCTCTACTTTAACCTTCTTATCATACGATTCCGTTCTCAGCTCATCAACATATCTGGTAACGACCCAGAGACCATAAAGATGCACCACCATAGATATGATGAAGGGTAGCTGTGAGTAAAATGGTCGTCCACCAAGCCAGTAAATGACCATAATAACGGCCTTGAACACGAAGATTGCACAACGCACGTTAAACCAGATCAGACATATTCCAGGACTTTTCTAAAAAAATAATAAAAAAAATTCTAGATTACGATTGAGAGAAACGCTTAAAGTTTTTATGCTGATACAGTTCGTATTAAACTTACTTTATGGACACCGACCAGGAGCACTGCAAACACTGTCAAATTCACCACCGTATAGAAGGCTACCAGAGTTAGGCTTATAACTTTGTGATTGGTAGCAAAAGCTGTAAATGATTAAAAGAATGAAGGTTGTGGTCTTAGCTTTCTCAAGATTTAAATAATTAATTAGCTTATTGCATTTTGCATTCGTTGGAATATCTGAATTGCGGACCTGGCTTTGTTCCAGCGTGTCCGGCAGGAAGTGATGTTAACCGATCAAGATTAGTGTTCTTTGTTGTTTCGTTGGCGGAAGCGACGTTCTCAAATGGATCAAGGGTGATTATGTCATATCGGGAGAGCATGAGTACAAACCAAATCAACCCGAACAACCCAAATAACTGGCAATAGTAAATTAAATAAAAATAAATTTTTAATGCTACTATAAAATTGATATGTGCGTATAAAAAATGAAATAAATTCATCGGGACTCACCATATCGAAAAAAGCTACGGCCTTTGTTGTGGTAGTTAATGAAACCTTATGACAGGTGGGGTGAATTTTTCGGTTATCCATTATGGATTAGATTTAAATTAATAGATATCACTAAAACAGTCCCTAATTAAATTAAAGTACTATTTTCTTAGGGGTTACAAAAGGGTTTATACAAATTCACATTTCACGTGCTTCTCATGAAAGGCTCTTTAAGTTTGACGAAGCGAAATGGATCGAAGTTGGGAGAAGAACTGAATCTATAATGTAACTTACAACACAAATCATGTATCACATCACAGATCATATTGCCGTTTATGATTCGCTAAAGAAAGCGTTCTGATGTAATTTCAGTAATATAAGTACTGTAATATCTTCTTTCAGGGCAAGAACAATGCTCAAACATTGAAATAAACGACAAAAGTTTATTGCTTTAACATGACAAATGCTCGAAGCTCCACCGAAAATACTAATTACGGAAGAGTGTCAAAGTGCACGGTGTGATCTGAGTGTTAATTACTTTGTTTATTTTCACAGAATTGTCTGCAGATTATAGCTACATCTACGACACAGTCAACCGTGCATGACTGATTTGAGATCATTGTGTTAGTAAACGAAGATAAAGTTAAAAGCTACGCCAGCAATTAGTAGTAATATCAGTATTATCTCAGTGACAAGTCTAAGCCCCGACGTGAGAATTTATAAAAATTATCATATTATCTATATAGCATATAATTATACTTATACGGAGGAGTAAATGCTGTTTAAGCATTTAATGGAGGAGGATGGAGGGAAGAAGATGAAATAGTGTGCATTTCTGAGAGGACGTATGTGTGGGCTTATACGTTCTCATTGATGATTTGCTAATTGAGCAACCCGTCCACGTAATAATTTTCCAGTTAGCACGTCAAAAATGCTAAACTTTGAAACTACTCGCTTCAACCCAACAATAAACAAGCGAAGTGAGAATGAGGACGTCTATATGACTTTATTATGCATGGGGTTAATTTTTAATTTGCGGAAGGTTTCGTTTACTCATGAAAATAAAAGCAGGGGGTCTATTCTCATCTTCATATCTAATTGAATTGCAGATTTATTTCTTAACTGAGGAGTTGCTTTGTTAATATTAGGAGAGTTTACAAGTTCTGTGTTTTCTGGTAGTGGTTTCTCATCTCAGAGATATACGCAGTCGATATTTTGTATACCTAATCGTATATATAGACGTGTAACGTCTTTTGCTAATACTCAACACTGCGACGAACACATCATTTACCAATACTGCCAACGTCGCCATATGTATAATTGGCGTTTGCAGGATGACGATTGAGCTAATTAACATTGTCATTGCCTTTTGATAGACTTTTGGCTGCTAATAATAGTTTGCGAGAGAACTTCGCAGAAGACCAAGATAAGATGCTTCGGAAGGTCACACATGCATGTGATGCATGATAGTTCATTTTGGAGCAAACCATATAGATTTGTACGCACAAGTCCGTGTGATGGCTTTGGGGTGTGGTAATATAATTTTAATTTTACTTTTTAGAGCTTGTTAGAACAACAGGGTGATTTTTGACGGTTGTAGGCGATGATGGCGAACCGGTTTAATTATATATTGTTCTCGCTCCATCGTATATTTTACGCTAGAACTATATAACGATGAATAAGATGCTATAGTTTATAATGATTGATGTTACAATTTAATGTACATAAACCCACCTTCTTCAGCCTTAAATGCGTGTTTATAATATTGTACAAGCTCGAGTCACGGTGAAACAGTGGCATAATTCTTACAGTTGCAGCAAGTTTCTCTCCCAACAAACTGGAATCTTGGTTAAAATCAACCATCTTCTAATTACATGACTAGATATATTCATACCCTTTCTGTATCATTAAATCTATATATTCTTGGTGAACAGTACGAGATTTTAACTCGTCATCGTCATCGCCAGTAAAGTTCTTTACCTAAGCCAGGCCTTGGCCAGAGGCAGGTTGTTTAAGGTCTATATTATCTTCAGAACGGACGGTACCCTGACCCAAGGGGAATTATTTGCAATATGTTGCATCCTTGCTGCAACCGTGTGTCTCCTTCACAAGCCGCAAAATGCATTGCAATATGTGATTTGGTAGCGTAAGATATATTTTATTCTAAAATGAAAAATATATACTTGTATGTATGAGTAGCATTGTTAACTGTTTACTGGTGAAATGCAATAAAGAAAGCAAGCAAAACTAAATTTTGTTTGGAAACAGTAAACCTAATTCGAATTACTTATAAATGTATGAAAATATTTTCTTTTGTAGATCATCGGTCTCATCGGCATGGTATGGTTAATCTACAGCCTAAATGGTTTTGACTATGAAACCCAAGAACGTAGATATTACCGTGAGGTAGAGGACTCTCACCCAGTTCGAGCATGGTTGGAAATGGTAGAGCCGCAAGAGGATACGTTAGGAATTTCAAACCAAAATTCAAGTAAAATAACGGCGACGGACAGGGCAGAACATGCTATAATCTTTGTAACACATGAAGGTGATAAATTATTTCACTCTCCACATGAAAGCTTATATGAAAGTACATGAAAATCTAGATCAGACACTGGAATAGTCACCACAGAACGTCTCACGACGGCAAATATGCTTAAAATTTCAGGAATCATAGTTGATGATGAGATGGCAAATTTTGCACTATCTGCACTTTTAACGATATTGAATCTAACAATGTGCGTCCTTCTTTTGAATGCTATCACTTCGGTACGTTCATGATCAATCATAAATTGTGTATGTTATTATGGATGTTGTATTTTGTATATTCAAGTCTATGGTTCGATTCTCACTGATTTCTTTTTTACAGAAAAGTATTCCGAAACTGAAAGTCTGGATGTATTTGAGACTGAGTTTATGCCTCATCAAAACCGTTATTTATGTGTCATGCGTTCTTCTGGGAATATCACTGGAAACCCAGGCTCCCCATGTATTTTTCATCGTTTTTCACATTTACGGACTATGGGTAGTATACGAGCTAATTAAAGAAATCAAGCTCCAGAAAGTGACGAGGATAGAACCTGGGATAATTTCTTAGCAGCACATCGCATAAATACTGCAGAGTGAGAGAAGAGCTATGTTGATTAAACCACATTTCTTTTCCCCGAAGAAAGTTGTTGTTCTGAGGAATCATTGTTTCAAGAGAACACGTGTACTTGTGTTTTTTCTAGTGCCCTCTACTTGTGTTTTATACAAAAGAAACAGTGCAGCTACACATATGAATGTAAGTATGTATGTATGTAGAACATTTGGGATACATGATATAAAATGTAAATTGAAAACCTTATCTCGCGAAATTGAAGTATATATAAGCACCTACTCATGTATTCAAAATTACGCCATGTTATACACTTTATTTTCTGCCGAAGCACTATCACATATTGCATGTATAGGAAATTTAGGCGCATGATGTTTGCCTTTGTCATGCCTGTTATTTCCTTTTGTGATCAAATTGATCAATAACGATTTTTTGTGACAGTAAAAATGACTGCTAGATCCTATCTGAGCATTATTCTTTTGTCGCGTGTACTTTCCCGACGATATATTTTGTTTAAAGGCATCACCCTTACTTTCGTGCTTTTGGGATGATAAATGGGCCGTTCAAGGCTGTACAAACAAACTATTTCCATTTTCCAGCTACAATACAATTATCTCTTTAATCATCCTTGAAATTGAAAAGTTGTGGTGGACCTGTTAATCAATTTTGCAGCAGCTGCCGCATGCCAGCGTCAACGACCTACCTTACAATACGGGATTTTGTAGGATAAGCTAACAATCAATAATAAAAGGGTGCTAGATAATGTCAGGTGAGTGCAATACGCACAACACCAGAAAGGATTTGCAGATTTTAGAGTGCTAGAAAATTTCGTACAAAGTATAACGAATTCATATTTCCAGTTCCAAACAACAATTGCAAACACTATTCCGTCTCAGTGCAGTTAGCGACTGAAGTACTGATGGACTATGAACCTTATTAGTCCTAATGGACATCACGCAAAATAGTTAATTAATGACACATGATGAGAAACGTCAGTAATTATGATTAGCAAACTCAAGGCTCACCTTGCGCAGGTAACATATATGTACCGCAACGGTAATCAGCACATCATTTACAACTTGCCGTTGCATTTGATCGTAGCTGAAATTTGGGGAAATGTTTCGGGCAATTCCAAGCCTGAGTAATTTCAAATGCCAAGGAACTTGAATCTGACTTTTGTCGATTGCAAATGATAAGTAGACGTTTGGAACCTTGAGGAAGCGACAGCTATGAGAACATTAGTCATACACTTTACAGACATGTGTAAAACACAAATTCCACGGCGAAAAGAAATGCGCTTTTGATATTTGTAAGATTACAATGATTACATACAATATATATCTGAAACATGTGTATACAAGTATTAAAGCTGCCTCAGGAATATATTGTATATCGCAGCAATAATCTATCTCAAATCGCCTCTGCCTACACCTACATACATGCAATCCATAACTTGGTGAAAGCAGGAATGGGAGCGTCAAACTGAAGAATACACATGTATTATTGAGTAATCCAGTGGTAGGGACTCTAATTCTTGTGCCTTGTTATTTTTCTGCTCCTTTTCTTTGTGTGAGAGTTTTCTCCCATATTTTCCTCAACTGCAGCAGTTGTGTTAGTTTGTAGATTACAAATAATATAAAGTAAGCAACCACATTGTTGGAAATATGCTCTTTGTGTACTTATCGAGAATTTCTTTTTGTTGTGCCTGGCTGTCAAAAAGTGGTGACTGGTAAACAGTTATCTACTATTCACATAATGCACGATTTTTAAAACCTCTCAACATTATTATATGTATCCGAAAAGCAAATGAGTCTTCAGTATAATTTCATGAGAACCTCCTTCTCCTCCTCTTCTCTACTCCCGTACAATCTATCTAGTAGGAAAAAGGTTCGTGTAACCTTGCTATCTGAAGTAGCTATTTAGAAAAGGAGGCTAGTTGCTCGTCGGAAATATATTGGTTTTTATTGTGGAAAAGTGGACGAGGACAGCGAGGCAGGGAGCAATGGGGGAATTCAATGAGAAAGGAGGGGTCCACTTGATATAAAGAAGACAAAGTACAAATGAATGTGCAATATACGTTTTTCCTGCCCTTCTACCTGCCCTACATACATACATGCTGTCATTACTCTCTTTTTTACCTGGCATCCTACATTCAGCAGACATCGCGTCAAACAGTGCTATCGCGCACACTACTAATACTACCGTTGGAAAATTCTTAGTATTATGGGAACCTGAGAGTGGCAACCTTATTACCACTACTATTTTTTTTCATATCAAATGGATATCAGCTTTAAGCTTTTTCCTTGTCCGTTCTCTGATGACGTTGTCCACGAGTATGAGTCTATTATTTGGACGATATGTGCATGTTCCCGTGGCCATTCTTTATGTTGGCCAAGGTTGCACTTTTTCTTCTGCCACTTGGATCCCAAATAAATGAAAACAGACAGTAATTTTTTGAAAAGAAAGGCGAGCGGTAGTTGATAAAGTGGATGGGAAGAGAGAAGTGCTTCGATGGATTCACAATTGTTGTGAAGCATATTATGGATTTCTTTTTTTGTAAAAGAATAGTACTTGTATATATACTATAACATGATAAAGATGGACTCGATAGTGTACGCAACGAGAGTCCAAGCTTTACTGGAGAAAGTATGAGCAAATATGTAGATGTCTATATCATACATATATTAAATAACATGGAATGCATACGTTCGCTATTTGGCTTGTGGTTAACTCGCACACTTGTGTGAAAGTAGTAGGCACGGAAGTTGAAAAAACTGGGCGATATTGCATTATAGGCTTAATGTACTTGTGGTTGTTGGGACAGTTTTTTTACAAGCCTCACCTCAGGTGAAGCTCCGCTCTCGCTGCAGGTGCAGCTATCAAAAATTGAATTTCCACTGTGGATGGGGGGATGATGGCGAGCAAGGAAAGCAATAGGAAAACGTTCCATAATACGTCTCTTCATGAGGAACTTGCCTACTTTCTCCTGTCAAGGAACTGTAACTTCTGTCGACGTTCTTGTATGCTGTTGTGAAATGGGTGTTTGCATGGGAAAAGGTGCGATAAGTTGTTGTAATTGCTGTAATTCGAGTGTCCTGGGAAAGTTTTTTAAAGATACGATTCCAGGCTCAGGTTGAACCCAAGTGTCATTTAATATTCACTCGGTTCTTTCTCTACTTTGCAGAGACCACGCTAACGTCATCAGATTTAGATCCAGATGGGAGATTCATTCCGTCAAACACTGGAGAGGAGCCTGATGACGGCACGTTAGCCTCCATAAATCATCAAGGAAATCATTCTGAGAAGTTAGACATTGCGGATCCACCACGAGTGCCGATTATATTTGTTCTTGGTGGACCTGGCTCGGGAAAAATTACTCACTGCGACAGATTAGTTCAGGAACGACCTGGCACAGTGCACATAAACATGACTGATTTGATTCAACAACACATCGTTGGAAATGGTATGAGCCTGAATGAAACCGGTGAGCGTTTGTGTTTCCCCTGTGATAACTTTTTTTTATCAGTGGAAATTCATTTTCCCAATTTTGAAAGTTTTTTTCTCTCTACAAATTGAAATTACAAATTACATGGATTGAACGACTTCATATAATGACCACTCAACTCTCAAGTGCACATTTAAAGTTGCATGCAAATAGACACTTATAATTACAATTAGACTTTCACATTTTCACGTAAGCCTCAAGTTTTATATGGGGGAAAAGTTTTTGAGAAATCTAAAGGAAAAAGTTGAGTGAGTTACCTGTTGTGACTGTACAAATATATACCAACCATATCAGAGCTTATTATTGTAAAGGCGTGGTTTACATTTGGCTCCATTTCCAGCATATAAATATTCGTGGCAAATTAGAGGAGCCACAAAAGGTGCAGGTGTGTTCTTCACACGACAATCTAAGCATCGTATCGATGCGATTTAGTGGATAATATTTCCTCTGTACATACATACATCCTTATAGAGTTTTATTACAAGAGCAAAATTTTAGGAGCAATGTTCGCGTGTTTGCATTCTGCATGCATCATGCATATTAGATCAAATGGAGTTGTTGGGGGCAAATCAAGATTACAAGCTAAAAGTAGAACAGGAGCAGAATTAGCACTACTTGTTTTAGGAATTGGTAGTTTTTGGGGGCACACTCACACTTTTTATACTAAATAAACGCATCTCTATTAAATGTTTTTTATGTAAACTACTTTCAATGTATATACTTAATTAATGTTCAGGTCTTCAGGATTTTGGTCAAATTACTTCCTCCAGCTTAATTCAGATGCTCCAGATGGAAATGAAGTTGGCGTCATCGTCGATGAATGTAAAAAGTGGCTTTATCATAAGTGGCTATCCGAGATCCATGCGGGATGTTGTTGAGTACGAACGAAAAGTGAGTCGTATTTACCGTGTAGCATTTTCTATTCTAACCAGACCAGAAAGCTTACGACAGAATTCTTAATGAGTAATTTTGGTGACTTGGCAGATAAATCGCGTAGACCGTGTGATATTGTTGAATTGGCACCTGAAAATACTCGAGAAGCAGATAGAGTACGGTTCCCAACTTGGTGATACAGTTCTACAACTGGCGAGAATGGAACTGAAAAATTACTCAAAGCACGTTTTGCCTGTTGCTGAGTACTTTGACCAGCTGAAGAAACTTTCTGTCGTTGATGGGGAACGACAACCGCCCGAGGTTTACCAAGATTTCCTCAAACAAGTCGACACAGTTCTTAATGACCCCAAACCCGCTGAAGCTTCCCTTCGTCCACCAGTCCAGCAAAATGACAAACTAGTTAGGAATGCAAATGCACCCATAGTACCTATTCCTTCGATGCCTGTCAAGGCGCCTGCAAAGACGAAACCTGGTGCAGATAATGATGTTGGTGGGATGGGTATTAAAAGCAGCCCCATTCGTCTGTTGGTGATTTGGGTTATCGGTTAGCATGAATTACGATTAATCACTTGTGACATACAAGTTCGTATATTCTTTCATAAATAAATATATACCAGGTTTATAAAACATGACCATTTGCAGGCGGGCCCGGTAGCAACAAATCCTTGTTATCCTCAACCTACACCCAACTAAATCAAAAGCTGTCATCAAACGTGAAATGTTCGTGGCTAAGCATTGGGCGTGAGCTGAGAGGTCTCTTCAGTTTGCCCGATGGGGAAACAGGGTTTAACATGGATGCAGTTGACAAAGCAAAAGCTAAACTCTTGCAAGGTGACCTCGCTCCTCTGGAAGTTGTGATTGAAATCATTAAACGAAGAATCGATGAGTTGATTTTGCTAAGTCAGCACGAAAAGGGCTTGCAAAATGTCCTCTTAATTGACGGATTCCCGAGAAGCCAACAACAACTTAAATCTTTTGAAGAGAAGGTAACAATCAACTGCCTTCCAATCCAATTTGCAAATTGTACTCTTCTGGAAACTAAACTAGTATATATTCATTTTTTTGTTTCTAGTTTCCTCCTTCGAAACTCCTAGTTCGTCCTCCTCCAAGCGTTTTGATAGATTGCACCGAAGTAGAGCTTGGACGAAGTCTAGGACAAAGATCCGTCAAACTTCAGAGCCTCAATGATCCCCTCCACAAAGACCTCTTCTCCCAGCAAGTCATCAAAAAGCAACTGGAACTATATCGCACTGTGACACTCCCCACATTAAAAGTTCTCGATGACCAAGAACGACTCACGATCATTGACGGAGACATCGAGGATAAGAGTCAAATTGTACAAGATTTTAATTTAGTTATGAACACACTAATTGCAAATAAGAGTAGATTGAATGTGAACAATGATAAAACGGTGAGGAAGCCGAGTACGGACACGTTAAAAGGCATGTACCTGGAAATTGACAATCAGTAAAGATCATGTGCATAAATAAAACATATCAAATATGTACACACTACAACAAATTTTCTAACACTTGATAACCTTGATTTATATACTAAAAATACGCGGAACTGGAACGGCTATGCATACTCTTTCACCCTTATCGCCTGCTGGAAGCTTCCTGGAGACGCTTGAAAGATGAACAATGACGACAATGAGACAAGGGCGAGTTGCATACGTGTGCATAGAAAAGGTCTGCGAACCGCGAGCTTTCCTATAGACTATTTCCATTTGGCTTGTATTTGTACACACACACTAGTTCTCCAGCTCCAGGCTCAATTTCAGATTACAGTGGATGTGAAGGAAGCAAATGTTTTGATGACATCAAATTAAGATCTGTCAAAAATTAAATACACCTTTTCCTTGGCATAAGTGCATTTGAGTGCAAGGAGCTCATTGTAAAAAGTTTGGAACTTGGAAAGGTGAGGAATATTTTAAATTGAAATCTTGTCTATGGTAATTTTGAATGTTGAATGTAAACTTGTGCTTGTGTTATGTATGTTTATAAATGTTAAGTATTGTCTTGTCTGTTTGTAATTTTAAGTTGTTTAAGTGGTCAGGCCTGACACGGGTGACGGGTCTACTGACGACTCTCAGGTCAACAATGACCACCCATCAAGTATCCAAATTGGAATAATCTTAATCAAATTTGTAATTGGGAATGGTAGCCACACCTCGACCCGCCTGCATAATTAGCTAATTTCGGCTAATTTGTTTGTTTGACTTCTAGCTTCTGAGGATTTCGTAGAAAACCAGACAAGGAGACATATGGTGACATCAAAATTCAGAGAAGACAGATTGGATTTATGAAGTGAAGTGGTTCGTAATTAAAATGGGAGGAGGAAAGCAGAGAGGAAAACAGCAACAGGCTAGGGCAAGGTATATTGTAAATAAATATTTCAGGCAGAGCGTAAAACATACAACTTCGAGTTGGAGTAACTGTATTTATGGAATAATTACTAATCGCATGACTGATTTTGGATTTTGTTTGCATTTACAGGAGCAATGCGTCCTCGAAACCTTCAGCAGCTAGTAAACCAAGTAATAAGGAGTATGTAGTAATGAACCGGAGTAAAGAAGATATTGATGTTCTGGATGATTTAAGTCCATCGGGGAACGTCAGTAAGCGAAGCCGGAAAGACGCCAGTGCCAGCAGCGCACAGTTATCCAGAAAGCAATCTGTGGAGTATATTTCTAACGACCCGTACTGGTCACCGAGTCCATCTTCAGCTTTCAAATTGTTAATATCCGCTAGATTTGCGGCTGCCTTATGGTCGACAATATCGGATTGCGATGAAACGTTTAATTATTGGGAACCTGTACGTTATTATGAATTATGAAATATCCGATTACGTATCCTTACTTGAATTTGGATTATAATTGAGAAGAAATGTCAGTGACAGATTTTTTTGACTTTTCTGATAGACCCATTTCGTTCTGTATGGAAAAGGATTTCAAACCTGGGAATATTCACCAGTATATGCACTTCGATCCTACACGTACATCCTCTTCCATGCGGTTCCAGCGAAGATTTACGACTACATATTTACGCCGAATCCATTACTCATATTCTTCTTCATTCGGTGTTTCCTGTCATTTATCTGTGCTGGAGCAGAGGCATTCCTGTTCCGGGCTGTAAGACGGCGTCTTGGAGGCAATATTGCTCGCATCGCATTAATTACGTCTTTGTTTTCTGCTGGGATGTTCATTTGTTCGAGTGCCTATTTACCATCGGCCTTTTCTTCGTAAGTTTTAATACTTTGTTGATTTTAACGCTATAGTATTTCCATAAGAATTCAATTGACAAGTATCATTTCTTATTCCATAGGTATATGACCGCAATTGCAATAGCCGCCTGGCTGGAAGGCTTGGATGAGTTGGCCATATTTTCGATTGCACTTTCAGCCCTCCTCAGCTGGCCATTTGCGGCACTTACAGGGTACGTTACTTGTATGTTCTTTGAATTTGAAAGTATTTTATTTGTAACATTTTAAGGCAAAGCATAATTCACATGTTATTTTAGGGCATTCATTGCTGTGGACATTGTCTTCATCCGGAAGGAAATTGTACTTTTCATTAAATGGTCAATCCTTTCTCTGACAGCAATTTTGGTAACATAACGTCATATTTTATCATTGCTATTGATATCAGACACACACAACATGATATTGTGTGCAGTTACATATATGTTTTGATACTTCAATTTTACTTGTTATTTGGTCAGGTGCCGGTTGTGGTTCTCGATACAAACATGTATGGAAAAACTGTTGTAGCACCGCTCAATATTTTAACATATAACGTATTCTCCTCCAAAGGCCCCGAACTTTACGGAACGGAGCCGTGGACGTTTTATCTTGTGAACGGTTTCTTGAATTTCAACATAAATTTTGTTATGGCTCTACTGTCCCCCTTGTTAATTTTATTGACACTTAAAATTCAAGACCGGATTCGTGAACAGTTCGTTATTATCGGAACTGTATTCATTTGGTTGACGGTATTCATCATTCAGTCACACAAGGTACAAATCATACAACCAATAATATTTCAATTGCTCGAAGTTTTGAATAACCATATGACATAAACTTTGGATATTGCCATGTTTATTAGGAGGAACGGTTTTTGTTTCCAATTTATCCCCTGATCCCATTAGCTGGAGCAATTGGGATTGATTGTGTTCAGAAACTTTGCGACATCGTGTGTTCGAAAGTATTCTTGTGGTGGATTCAGGGTGTCAAGGATTTCACTAAAGTACGTGTTTGGGATTATCGGAAAATCGCGACCTACGTTGGATTAATTGCGATAATTGTGACCAGTCTCATTGGATGCTCGAGAATTCTGGCCTTGCATTATGGTACAGTTAGAGGACTATAAAGAAAATGTTAATTTTTGACACATTTTCTTAAGAAGTACTTTTAGATTTACGAACACACTTATTTTGCAGGGTACCGAGCACCCTTTGACATTTTCTTCCAACTTCATCGAGATGAGGCAGCTCAACATGCAATTAAATCTGGTCGCAATTACACAATTTGTTACGGAAAAGAATGGCATCGATTTCCAACATCTTTCTTTATTCCAACCCTTGGATGGGATGTTCGTTTTGTGCAGTCAGATTTCAAAGGACAGCTCCCTAATCATTATCCACCCTTTGATTCGGAGGGAGCTCGAAAAATTCCTGACCACATGAACGACTTGAATTTAGAAGAGCCTTCAAGATATGTAAGAAATTATGGCTGATGGATTTTAATTGTTGCCAGTGTCAGTTGTTTAAACAACCCGAATTTTTACATTTTTCAGGTCAATATTAGTCAGTGTGACTATTTGGTTGATCTATCAGATCCAGATAGAACCTCAAAGTTGGAACCTAACTATGCAGCAAATACTGAAGAATGGAAAATTTTATCTGACTATCCATTTTTAAATGTAGCCCATTCTCATCCATTTTTCCGAGCGTTTTACATTCCAGTTTTATCAGAAAAGTACACAACATACAACTCATACCTACTGCTTGATAGGATAAGGAAGAATATTAGGCATCGAAGGGGTGGTAAAGAATTCCATGATGATGATCTCTAGTACTAAGGGGTATATTAGTCGTAAACCTCTGATATGACGAAATGTGCTAAAATCTATGTAATCATTGAGAAATAAGACGAATGAGCTCGTTGTGAACTTCAAATCGTAGACAAAACTAGCTTGTAGGTATGGATAGAGGTTTTATAGAGGTTTTATATAGCCAAAGATATATAATTACCACAATTCCAGCTAAATGAAAGTGCATAGTCTATTGGCTACGCTAGCCTAGCCAAAACTGCAAATAAATTACAATAATACTGATTTAAAGAAATTTGTAGTGCCACATTCGTATTTCATTTATTATCGTAGGCCCTGAGGAGGCCGTGATAATTTGGTCCCCGGGTCTCGCCAAACGCCAAAAAATAAATGGTACATTATGCTCATCACTCAAAATGGGAACTTAGATCATGGAGCTTGATGGTTTGGCCACTTCATCCATTTGCAATTTACTCCTACGCAATGTAAGCCACTCTATGCATGTGCTTTGAAGTACTAAAGACAACATCAGACTCGACTCTAGACGTACTCTCACGTAAGTTACCCAGTCACCGAGTCACCCCAGTACAGAGACAGCAAGAGACCATCAGGACCTTGTATTCAGACGAACTCCAACATTTAGACAAACAGCAAATTGTCATAAATACATCACGTATCATACATGTGTTTGCAGAATTTACAGATTAAACAACAGTCTTCGATGCTTAATCCCTGGATGAGACGATTGCCTTGCGCCATTGTAAGCTGATTAAAACATCCTTTTCTACAAAAGCGACAGGGTGAAATATTTCTAGAGCAAGGCGAGATCAATCCAGTTGTACCGTAAACAAATCTTCATAATGCGATCTGATGTTGAATACAACAATTTCTGTAAATATTTTTAATGACATTGACTCGAGCTCTTGCTGTTGGAATTTGATGTATGTTATGCTTGAAGAAACTGCGCATTCCGTGGGGACTGGGGACTAATACATACGTCCATACCTATATATGAATGTCTGTCTGTGTCTAATGCCTTATTAGTACCTCCATGCATTTATAAACTAATATGCAAGGAATTTTACTACTTAATTCTGACATTTACTGTCTTAACTAACCAAAAGAAGGGGAAGGGTGAAAGTAGTACGGTATCTGAATAAGTCGCAAATCCAATCAATTCTCCTTTCATTGCAGTCAAGCAATGTTTCACGTGAAAATTTGCCGGATACTTAACCATTCTTGGAGCAATATGATTTCAAACCGTGTATTCGTTACAATTCTCTTCATCGTAGTACCATGTTTAGGTACAAGTTCACCGAACACTGCCAAATTCGGGGAGCCTTGCAACAAGGCTATATTGTGCAACACGGAGGGCTTTCTCAACTGTGTCAGCCATGTTTGCCAATGCGTAATCCCTGAAACAATGGTTTATAACGAAGTCAAAGCAGCTTGCATTTCACTTCCCGGCGACCCTTGTAAATTTGAAGGGTTAGAAACGAAACGGGGAGAGAAGTTCCCTGAAATCGGGGAGTGTGACAAGAATGCACATTGCGGAGAGGATGGCGTCTGCATTTGTGATAAAGACTTCATCCAAAGTAGCAATCGCTCATGCATCCCAAATCGACTTTGTGGAGAAGAATGCACACTGGATGACGAAGGGAATCATAATTGTCGTCCAGATAAATTCCTTTCATGTCTTGACGGAACCTGCAAATGTGACGATGCTCATTCCTTTTATGACGAGAGCCGGGACGAGTGTGTAGCCATCGAGGGGTCTAGCTGTGTCGGATACAACAATTGTGTTCCAAACGCTGCTTGCCCCTTTCGAAACACTGGTTCCTACTACAGCAGTACACTTTGCACATGTCTGCCAGGATTTTCTAGATCTCCAACGGGATTATGCTTGGCAAATTTCGGGGAGCCGTGTAACACCAGTGACAAAAAATGTGGCGTTGACATGATGTGCAAAGGGGGGAGATGCGAGTGCAAATTCACAGAGCGACAAAAATACGACAGGGAGATGAATCGCTGTGTGAGTTTTGTCCAATCCCCGTGCCTTATCAGGTTCAAAACCGAAGACGGAGCTAAGGCAAACATTTCATTTCCTTGTGTGAAAAATGCGGACTGTAAGCAGGTCGATGGACTCCATGAATGTCGGTGTAAAGAAGGGTACATTGAAGGAGATCATTTCTGCGATCTTGAATACGATCAAGTTTGTGGAGATGAGGTGGAAGTTGCTTGCGATAGGTGTGTTTTAAAGCTAAAATTTTAATCCATAGTGAAATGAATATTCATTTTGAACAATTAAAATCATTGCCGGTTTCTGAAATTCTTTCATGTAGACTTGCTCCCCTTCACTGTATTGACGGAAGATGCAAGTGCGGTTCAGAATACTTGTACTATGAAATCTCAACCAGAAAATGCAAAGCATTAGTTGGCGGACCATGTCCATTAGGTTCCAAAGATGTTTGTACGGGTGGAGCCGATTGCAGAGCGTCAAGAAATGCGAATTCTAACGATGGTCTATGTCGTTGCGCACAAGGCTATGTCACAACAAGTGGCAGGAAATGTGTGCATCACTTGCTCATCAGAGATGTGTGAATTGAGGGATTAAAACTCAACTTTTCATTTAAATATATCTATCAAACGAAGTAGCATTTTGTAAATGTGTTGTTGTGTACTCTGTGTTTAAAGGAAACAATTTCATTGATTATAATACATAGGACGATTTGCTGATGGATTTAATGCAGTTATAAATTTACTTATATATCTTAAAGTTAAAATTAAAAATTATTATTTTAGTATTTCTACACAGCATTATCATACCATTCATATCACAATATTTTCAATAATTTACACATTTAGCTGAAGCGTAGTCTAAGTTTGCCCCTGATTGAATCTTCCAACACAGCATAATGAAATGAGAGATGAACCGTGAGACTGGAGTTTGATGATAAGGATGTGTTGTAGACTTTACTGATATTCATACTCGCATTCATTGAATCATGCAATAAAATGTTCATTTATGTATGTATGTATGTATTTTAGGAGTGTGTACTACGCTATTGAATAGTCGTATCACAATTGCGGAATCCATGTAGGATTATTGCATCTCCCGTTTCATCTGTTCTAAGAAATCGGCTGTAGAGCTTGGTCATGTGTATATGTTCTGACTACTACTACAACTGTGTTTGTGTACTAAGTGTACACTCCCATATGTGACAATTCTTTAAGTTTGACTAGGAGGGCTCAGGAAAGATAAGGAACGATGCCCACTTG